>CAIGQQ010000153.1:2582767-2594945 GCA_903798035.1 Danio albolineatus
AATTATATATATATATATATATATATATATATATATATATATAATTTTATGTATTTTATATATTTTTATGTAAAATTTCTTTGTATATTTTATCTATGCATCTATCTACTATATATGATTATTTGTTGAACATTAGTGTTGAACAGCTGAAATTATGACACACTGCCTAAAACAGTCCTTTTTTTCATATGAAAAAAAAGTCAAAATAAATAGCTTGCCCTTTTGGAAACAAAGTAAATTATTTTCAGTGTTTTTCATATTAAAAGTAGGAAATAAGCAGTATCTCTTCTAAATAAAATAAGTCTTGCATATCCTGTAAATAATATTTTCAACTGCATTTCTTGTATCTTCTGAAAGCAAATATTTGAATGTAAATAATTTGAATGTAATGGAAAATATGCCGTCTCAGGCACATCTGGTGCAGCTTACAATCATTTAGTGCAAAGTAAGGCACAAGAATGGGTCCATCGACCTACCTGACCAGAGATCTGATTTGGCAGCAAAAGTATAAATCAGCTTCAGTCTTAAGACTGATTTATACATCTGCATCAAGTGATCTGCGTGACCCACAGTGCCTGCCTTGTGCGTAGCTGTGCATTTATGCTTCTGCGTGCTGTTTGTGTTGCTCTGTAATAACACTTCCGAAACTCTAGCTGGCAACTTTAATCATAAGGTAAACACACGAAGACTCCATGGACTCCACACTTGTAAACACTCGCTCCAACAACAGGCTCTCTGCTGTCCTGCGACTCCACGCTGCCCACGTGTGTCAACGATACCAAACCAACCAATCACAGAGCTTGCGCTACAGATATGCGTGTGCTTTCAATGCAGAAGTGTACTGTAAGTCAGCCTTAACAGAGCAGGGTCACGTGACTCCAAACACGGTAGAAAAAAACAATAAAAAAAAAATCAACCTGGAAAAACTAGATCGATTATAGGTTCTAAATGTCGATTTAAATTATTTTTTGATTAATCTCCCAGCCCTACTCATATCCTGATATATATTTATAAAATAACCTTTCTGTAAATTAAACCAATAATTGAAATGCATGGACTACATTTAAAGGACTATTTCTTCTTCTTTCTTTTTTTTTGTGTATACAGTGTACGTACTCAGATATGTACTCAATCACATGTGATGGGTATCAATAACAAACACTTCAAAAACTAATGATTACAGGTCCATCATAAAATTTAAAAAAACTTGTGGGTCGGGGAAGCTGGTGCTTTAGCATATAGGTTGAGTTAAAAATTTACACATGTTTTCAGATGACTGAGTTGAACACACTCAAGATAAAGGCCCCTTCTGATCTGTGGAAAGAAGATCTGGCAGCTTTTACTGAGGAGCTAGAGGTAAAGATGACATTGATTATATTCCATTTGTTTTGGTTTTGATGGGTGTGTGTCTGTGAGAGAGCGACATAGATTCATTGGAATTGGGCTTTCGAGACAAACCTGTATCGCTTATTGATTTATGTGACTAAAGTTTCTCTGTATTTTTTTTATAGCGTGTGGAACAGAAAGAGAAAGAGGCACAGACTGCAATGCCCTTGGTGAAGGGTAAAGTGGGTAAACCAAAAGTGGTCAAGGTAAAGAACGAGACCATGCCTACACCGCAGGGCCGCAGAGTTATCCCTCGCATCACCAGCACCATGAAGGTCCAGGCGGTAAAAAAAGAGCGAGGCAAAGCATCAAAGGTATGTATGTGGAATGAGATGATGCGTGTATAAAATAATTGCTGTGTGGCACCTTAAATGGTCCTATAGTAGTGTTGGTGAAACTTTTACAACTAAAGTTAAGTACTACTATAAGTTAAGATTTTTCGTTCAGATGCTGCCATTGTTGGTGAAAGTAACATTTAGATGAATATGTAAATTTACTTCTCAACAAAATAAATACAATAGCTGAGAAAGCAGCAGGTTAGGAAGCATCTTATCATAGTTAAAGCAATGGAAATCACAGGTTAACTCGCAGTATGATATCACTGTTTTGTCCACTATAACAATACATCACACTCAAACTGTGACAGACAATATAATCACAAGAAAACCATTCAGTGTTGTATCATGACATCTGTAACGCCCCATTCACATGGGGCGTCAGCGTCAACGCTTCCCATTCACTTTAAATGGGTGACGTCAGGCTTTGCCGAACTGCATTGTGGATCCGTCAGCGCCGCTTCAGTGGCGTTGCTCGCTGCAGGAGTTGGGACTTTCTCAACTTTTTAAGCGCCAATCAGATCGCTGTATGCAAATTCACCAGCCCAGACAGTAGCCGATTGTTGACTAATTTCATTGGCTGATGCTGCTATGACGGTTGCATCAGCCCCAACTTCAGACACTCCCTCTGTCAAGCGTTGACGCTGAAGCCTCGTGTGAATGGGGTGTAAAAGGTGTCGGTTACTATGTATTTATTAATGTTACACCTATATTAAAGAGCAACATTGTGTAAAACTATGTATAAGCTCAATGCCTTTGTCAAAGAGAACATTGTGTCTAAATTATGAAAAGGCCACATCTATAGCGTATCGTCATAGCAGTGATTTTATCAAATTAACAATGTACTAATATTTAGACAGTTTATATACGTTGTGTGTGTGATTTCTCTTAAATGGCTTTGTACTTTCATATGTGATATAAATTAAATCTTAAAATAAGCGAGTCTACCAAGTACAAACCGTTTTCTATTTTATTTATATTATTTTATGATTTAATTTAGTGATGATTGATTGAACTTCTGCTGTTCCCACTAAACTGAAGAAACTGACAACAATGAATTTAAATGTAGTGCATTCTCTGTGTTTGCATGTGTGAGAGAGCGTGGGTCCACTGGGCATTATATTCTGTATTCATTTTGTATTGTGGATAGCTGCCTCCTAGTTTATGACTTAAAACAGAAATAATGTCTATTTTTTGGACATGGTGTACAGTAAACAAGCTGAAAAAAATCCAGGTCTACGTTTTTAGAAGCTGTTTGACAGCACTCTTTCATCCTTTAAAAAATGAGTTTATCATATACACTATATAATACAATACAGAATTTAACTGATTTCCATATGAAACTGAGCTTTGCAGACTGCTGGAAAGGGATGTGAGTTGCAGTCATTTAAAATCCATTGTTTTTTTGTTTTTGTTTTTTTCATTTGTCAGAGGCCCAAGTTGAATTGACAGGATTAAATTATGTGTTTCAAAAATGACTTCTGTTACAGTGACGTAAATTGAGGCCTCCCAGTGGACACGAATAGGATGCATCATAGAAAATGTAGTTTAATAGTGGTTTATTTTTTAATCTCTTGGGCTTTGCTTGATTTTCTAAAATTGAAATGGCAATAGTTAAAAAAAAAGTTATTGTAAAAAGCAATAAACTGCTGAGTTTACAGCTATTTAGATTTATTAGCTATCAAAGGTTTGAAGTTGTAAGTTGATTATTTATTTTCATAAATCAAATTTACTGACAAAGCAACAGCCACCACTCCAGTCTTTAGTGTCTCATGATCCTTCAGAAATTATTGCGATGCTGATTTGGAACTCAAATGTTTTTTTTCTCCACTTCACTTTTTTTATTCAAATTTTGCAACATTTCCAATAGTTCATAATCTTTTTAAGTTCTGGAGTTTGATATTTTATTGTATTCAATGCGCTTTCAAAGGTGATGATTATACATAAATTAGCATATATATAATTTGTTTTTTTTGTTTGTTTTTTTAGAAAGAGGCTGGTCTGGTGATGAAGATGGAATTTGATGATGAGGCAGATGCAGCAGCCGATGGTGCTGAAGTGGGACTGGCTGCAAGACTCACAAAGAAGGTCAAGAAAGAGCCAACCAAAGACAAAGGTAGCACTGTCAATGTTTGTGGCTTTTAGAGTTGGAAGCAGACACTGATCTCTGTTAACTTTCGGACTAAACGATACAATCATGCTTTTGCTACTGTTTTTACTTTTTTACTATTAATGTAGATAGAGGGAAATTTTACATCAGAGAAGCATTTACTGTTGGTTTACAGACATACAATGGGCTTTAATACTGTAAAGTTTGGTTTTAAAAGGACTTCTAAAATGAGTGCATGGTGTCTTCAAACTCTGATCAGGGCTTTTGCTTTGTCTCTTTCAGGCTCAAAGTCAGGAAAGCAGACCACCCTCTCTTTTAAACCAGTCCAGAAGAAGAACCCCTGGTCTTCTGATGAGGGAGAGTCTGATTCTGACATAGAGTTGATTTCTGAGGAAACGGCCCCAAGAGAGAAGAGAGAACGCAAGGGTGAGGATCATACAGGACTATTATTCTTATTTGAATTATAATAATTACATGTGTATAAACTGTAATGCATTACTATATATGTCATTGAAAGCCTTCAACACGTTTGCACGATCAAAGTCAGCAACTGCACCAAATTGCAGATTTTGGTTTAGTTTAAATGGGGAAAAAACAACTTCCAAACAAGTGACCCAAAGCTCCTTGACATCTCAAGAGGGATAAATTGTTTGGTTTACATTAAAAGTTTTAAATGTTCAGCAGTTCCTGCCTCTTTCTTGAATGCATGAAAGTTTGAGCTATTACTATAGTAGAATCATAAATTTCCGACGAAAACCCAAACCTTTGGCAAAGATGATGACCTGATGCAGAATATAAATCAGGCTTCAGTCACGTGATGCCAGTGCAATATTATTGTGCATGGTTTAATGTGACTATCTGATCGGCAGTTATTAAATGTATTCATTATTGGTACACTGTACATTTCAATCAAATAGAAAAACCTATGAGTTGCAGTTTTAGTGGATGGGCATCAATTTGTTGAACATTAAATCTAAATTGAAGTTACTGTAAAGCAGATATGCCCATTGTAACCTTTTAATTTGCCCCACCATCCCATCTGAGAAGGTGAGAAAGGAGATGGTTGGGGTGAATGCCTTTTAACATCATCATTCAGTCAGATCGTCATTTCTAATTTTACATAATGTTTTTGTTTTATTGCTGCGCTACAAAAAAAACCCCGGCAAACTGAAATTAAATATTTCAATTAAATTGTAAATAGAACTAATTTTATTTATTTATTTTTTTTAATTTGAATACTGTCACTCGAAGAATAGAGAACTATGCAGAAGTCATCGGTGAGTAAATCAAGGCAAAAACTAGTGTAACTCCATTCTGTTATATATTAGACTGTTTTTGTGTTCACTGTAATAAGGTTATTATAAAATGTTAAAGAATTATGCTGTATTAGTTTATATATAGCAATGTTCTAATTATTTTTAAATATTATTAAATAGGAAATTTTTCTTGGCAACTGTGTATATATATATATCTTTGGCCCACTAGCCTAAATCAAGGTTGATTTTTGGTCCTTTGTAAGAAAAGGTTTAGGCACCCCTGCTGTAAAGCAACACGATGAGTTTTAGAACTTCATGCTAATACGTTTTGTTCCTGTAGCTGCTGTTGAAAAGAAGTACAGTCTGTCGAGCAGTGAGGATGAATTTGATGACTTTACGAAGAGCAGTAAACCGAAGCGTGCTGTTATTGAGGACGACGAGTCCTTCATCCCGGAACCCAGTGCTGCACCTGACAGTGATGTGGACTCTCCTCCTCCTTCACCTGTTGTGTGAGACGCAACTTCCTTTTCAATTCACAGATTTCACCGTGCTCTCCTCCATAATGACTTCTAAAACTCTCCTTGCTTCTTTCAGGAAAAAAGCACCAACGAAAGTTGCCAAAGCAAAGGCAGAGAAACCAGAAGCCAGCAGCAAGTCGAGCTGTAAGTACCACAACACCCACAGCTAGAGCTGCGCCGGTGATCATTTAAAGTTGTAGTTTCTGTATAGTGAGTTTAAAGACCTGTTAAATGCTTGATAAATGGTCATAGCTGAACATTCAGCTCTGCATTAGTGTTGACCCAGAGAAAGAAATTTGTCATGTAGAATTATGAAGTCTTTAGTGTTTGATTTCCACTATATTATGCCAGCTACAAAATCTCAAAGTACTAGGCTGAAAAATATAGGTGTAAATGCACAGTACAGTTACGAGCTTATTGCTGCATTATATCAATATGATAACATGATAAATCTTCAGTGAATTATTTAATTATTTTTTTTCCTGAGAATAAATACCAAAAACTAACACAACTGGAATAATTACAGCAGTCACGATCGTCTGATCTCATATGAAGCAAGAGCTCACGATGACATATGGTGACATGTGCAGGTGCTGTAGTGGTGTCACGTTTCTTAGGGGTAAATTTTGAAGCCCTTCCCCTTCAAACTTTCATGGGGAAGGGGTTGGGGTATAAAAATTGGGATTGGGCCAAAGTAAAACCTGTCTTTGCTTATTGGCATGTGGCTGTTTGTCATGAGAAAATGTGCTTTGACAGTGTGCAGCAATAACCCATTGACCTGAGCTTAAACAAAGCATTATAACACTGTTGGGCTTTGGATTTGACAATTGCAAGCCTGCATCAGTGCATCGTTGTGATTTAGATCATATTGCCCATTTGAACTGTTGCCGTGTCCACTTAATTAGCATTTTTGTGTTTAAGAATTGCTCATAATTTGATCTCTTACGTGTAGTTGTTAATGTGGGCAGATGTGAGTAGCATATTTATATTCTTTGTTTGAAGTATATTCATTTGTTTATTATGGGATTTTTCTAGTTATCTGGTTCTTTTAACAAGGTCTGGCAACATGAATGAGTTGAGGCCCTTTGATTTTAAACTCCTGTTTCCTCAATTGAATGAGTGCATGCAGTAGGCAGAGTGTCTGCTGGGCCTTAAAGTTTTTTTTTTTAAATGTCTTAAATTTCAAAACCTAAATTTTAGGCCTTAAAGTCTTAAATTCACTGACATGTTGTGTTGCAGATCTTAAATCCGTTTTAAACGGGTCTTCATTTTGCTTTGTTCAAGTAAAGCTTCTCAATTTGGGCTGATATCCATCCAGTGACCTACATATTAAAAAATAAGGTTTTTAGATGTATTGCAAGTTTTTATTTATTTATTTTTATTTAATTATTACAAAGTGATTACAATTCCCAATAGCTGTTAGAATTTTTTTACAGCAAATGTCCTAAATTAATAAACTAAAAACAATTACACAATTCCTCATGATTATACCGAACCATTAGAAAAATAAAAATCCTAACCCTGCATAAGTCTAAAATATTATTCTTAATGGTCTTAAATTTGACCTGATGAAACCTGCAGGAAGCCTGGGTAGGGGCACTTCGTTTAATTTGTCAGAACCTCTAGCAAAATACATATGACTTTTAGTCATGTTTGTTTATTTATTATTTGTGTATGCATCATGGTCACTATTTTAAAGTTTTGATTCTCGTTTTATCCAGAATTATGCAGCTTTGCGTTCTGCCATTCACAGATAATTTTCTTGGTGTAATATACCTAGCAGCTGATTTACAACTTCACTTTACTTTTTAATCTAGCTCATTCTGAAGCCAGTCAAGAGCTGGCCCCTAAACCTGTGAAGAAATCTGCTGAAGGAGCTGCCAAGAAACCTCCCGCCAAGAAAACGAGTGCTGTTTCAAAGAAGAAAGCAACTGGTACTAGAATATTTCCATTTTTGTGCAATGTTTATTGTTCCTTGATTTTTTTTTTTGTGCTCATTGATGAATGGACTATTTTTCTTACTAAATAACCAATGATTCATCTTTCTAGATTCAAAACAGCCTTCGATCCTTGACGTTCTCTCAAAGGCAAGCCCCAAGAAGTCCAAAGTTGTCAAAAAGCCAACTGCTGTCAAGTCATTGTCCAGCGAATCAGATAGCGCAGGCCGTGCAGTAGTGGTGAAGAAACAAGCCAAGAAGAGGAAGACAGTGCTGAGCAGTGACCAATCAGACAGCTCCGACTCTGAGAGCGGCAATCTCATGGCCCGCCTCAAGGGCAAGAGTACTGCTGGAAAGGTATGTGACCTCTTTACTTTACAGCTGATAAAAGTCGTCTACTGCTCAAGTCTACTGTAGTTATGCTGTTTTAATAAGAAAATTAACATGTTCAACTTTACTGAAATTGATTATATTAGAATTTTAGCAAGTAAAATACCTTTCTCTGGGAAGGTTTAAATATCTCATTCTGATTTACTTGCACAAATATTGAAAAGTAAATGTGATTAAGCTAGGGTTGGGCTAATAGGCGATGCCATCGACGATGGCCGTTAGACATCACGATGCTGAGCTGACATGTCACAGCAGCCACCCCTGTCACAGCAGCAACGTGCATGCAAAAAATACACACTTAGGCCCATTTACACTAATACGTCTTAGTTTTAAAATGGCATTTTAGAACAAAAACGATCCACACTGGCGTTTTATCTAGCAATTCTGAACAGCACTCCATCCACACTATATTGCTGGAAATGTACATCACATGACAGACACACAGTCTTTGAGCACAAAACCCCAGTGAGCAGTGCATGTCAGACAGTATATCAAGGATGTACTGCTGGATCGTGTCTCACTGTAGTTGTTAAACGTGATATTTAATTCATCTGGTCTCTGTCTAACGACTCTTCAGTCTTTTGAATCTATCAGCTATCAGTGTCACAGCATATGCACACTGCTACAAACTTCAGAAAACCTCAGATACTGTTGGTTCCTACTGTTTGTGCACCTTTTTTACCAAACAAGTTTGTCGACGCCATAATAACGACACAGATCACTCTGCCTATTCATGCCAGAGTCCTGCAGAAAAAATTATTGACTGGTGGTTATTTGTGTGTAACTTTATGATAACTTTATGGTTATGGGTAAAACTGACTATGCGGGTCAGGTAGTTGAAACGGTAGGCTACAAATAATTAATTAGCTATGAATTAATTAATTTATTCATAAATAATTCACAGCCACCTACTACGACGATGCCATCGTCCATCGCAATGTTTCACATTAGACATTGTATGATGCCAAATTGGTCGACATCGCCCAACCCTAGATTAAGCCTCAAGTCGAAACCAAAACTCAGTGAAAACCTGTATGCTGATGTGTATTTATATTTATAAATACAGTGCTTCCTTTAAGGTAAAGTCTAGATTGGATATGCGACTGGCCGGAAGTGCGATATGCACATCAGTATAGCAGCATTTTTTTTTGTGTGTGTTGCTGTATAGCAATAATTTATATTTTACAGTACTGTTATGGTTGGGGTGGCGGGGTTAAAAATACAATTTATTAGGTAATTTAATAGATAACATAATACTCAGTACAGCTACTGTTTTTAGGTTACTGTGACTGTTGGGGTGGGGGTAGACTGTAATAAAATACAATAAATGGGAAATTTAATTAATAATATAAATAATTCTCATTAACTTCCGTCCATATCTGTTCTAGCAACAACCCTTTGTTAATCACAGGAGTTACATTGTAAAAATAAAATAAAATATAGCCCACAATATGTGAAATCCACAAAGTGGTTCACTTTATTTGGTCACATTTTATTTTGATGGTCTGTTTGTTGAATTTAAGTTACATTGCAACTAATTCTCATTAAACTACAAGACTGTTAGGTTGGGGTTAGTGTAAGTTGACGTACTCGCAAAGTTTCTTATATTCAGTGAAATGTCTGTTGAATGACTGTATCAACAGATATGAAGCAGACAGTATATTAATACTTAAATGGACCATCAAAATAAAGTGTTACCCTTTTATTATTATTATTATTATTATTATTATTATCATTATCATTATCGTTATAGATGTTTTAAGGCTGTAAAACCCCTCACTACACTTTTCTCAGATGGTCATTAACATTTGTACACTTCTCTTGTTTAAACACTCATAACTTCTACCTTTCTTTTAGCATGTCCAACTTTTTGTGAGATAATTAGCGTCTTCCTCTGCCTTCTGGGTACTATCATGCCTTTGACAGTGCAGACTGTTTCGTTGACATTATAGGGTTTGTTGGGGAGATAACTTGCAAACATGCAGTGCAGCACTTCAGAGTCACTGATAATTATCCAAGATGTCTATTATAATTATCCAAGATGACAGCTAAATGCATTCTATAGCACTGTACCTGAGACACTGCATGGAGGAAATTGATTGACTGGTCTACAGCCAATCAGGATGCAGAACACACTGCTGTTAAAAAAAGAAAGAAAGAAAAAATGGCAAATTGCTCTAAGAATATCCACGAAAGGTGAACTGTGTTATGGGACCACTGTACAAACGTATTAAAGCGATTTATGTGTAGCATTCAGCATGTTAAACTATGCTTTAGAAAAATTAGCCAATGCAATTAATGGTCAGTATCAGGTAAGGGTTATAAGTGCAAAAATGTTTTAATCGAATCCTGATTTAATTTCTAACTTCAGAAAGCAAAGAGCTGGGAGGATGATGATGATAGCTTTCAGTTGGAAGAGAGCGAGAAGGTCGTGGCCTCTGCAGCCCCCAGGAGCCGAGCTGCCCGCACCACTAAACCTGTGACCTACGCACTCGATTCAGACTCTGACGATGATGATGATGATGATTAATGTGGTGTTACATATTGATTTTAAATGAATATAATCTTAAGGATAAAGTTAATTCTGTACTGCAGAAAGCCTGTTTTTGTTTGGCTTTAAAAAAATGACAAACTGGTATACTAACTGTTTTATTTTAAGCATTTTTATAACGTCATAACATTGTTTCACATAACATTGTTCAATGTTGCTGTTTTTTATGTTGTCTTGTCTTTATGTAAATATTTTATCTGTTCTCTTTCCTTATTGAGCTTTGTAATAAATACTTTTTCAATTAAAGCTGTTGGTGCTTGAAATGTTTGGTAAAATCCTCTATAAGAAAGGGTCTTGGTTAATTTAACACATTTTTGTTAACAAGCCTCTTATGGTGCTGTTTACTTTGAACTTTGTTTTAATATGTTGTGGTGTTTCTAATGTCATTTTTAGGGCATAGACGCTAAACTCCTCTGTCCTAGTTTATCTTTTCCCTAAAAAGCAGAAAAGGCAGAAAAAATATGGATTTAGTTGTGACTTAAATTAAAACGGTTCATGTTCATATGCTTTTATTTCAGGATGTTATACCTTTACAGTATATTTAATGCACATTCACTAGCTACTTTATCCAGCTAGGCCTTGTTAGTGCTGTTCAAAATATTTTGCTGCCTCAAGCCCCATTCACACTACCACTTTGTAGCTGCCTCTGTAGCAACTCTGAAGTTGCTAGTGAGCCTTCCCACCTTAAAGTCAGGGGTTCCCAAACTTTTCAGCCCGCCACCCCCAAAATAAAAATGCTAGTGACTCGCGACTAGGACTGTGCAATATGGACAAAATAATAATTGCAAATTTATTTTATTTATTTTTTAACTAAGATTGCGATGTTTATTCTCAAATTATTATTATTATTTATTTTTTTTTGCGACTGTTTTTGCTTTTTCAAACAAGCTACATACACACATTCTAAATGTATTCAGTGAACAAGTATTGCATAAAACATTTCACAGTGAATTAACATAGTATTAAGTTTAATAAATAAAACTGTAGTAAAATTGTCTTTTAAAACAGACAGTATTAAAATAAAGATTAACTAACCTCAGGTAGTTAAACACATACTGTACACAGTAAAACTAACTGCTTGATAAACAACCGTAATAAATTGTCTTAAAAACAGACAACAAGATGAACTACTAAATTCCAGCCATAACAATAAATAAACTAACGTAAATCAAAACCACCTATACGGTTCTCCAGCTCAACTTCGTCGTGCGTGGAGTGAGCTCTGATTGGTTAACATCTTTCTCACTCGGCTGCATCAGCTCTGATTGATCGGTTAACATATTAAAATCATGACCACAAGAACCTTTTCTAAATAAACATCTGAATTAACTAATAGATATTACGTTTTTGTTTTTTTGCAATTAATTGCACAGCCTTATAACTATTTTCCATGTCTGTGAGTGCTGTAAAGGTGTCCGTTTAACCTGGTGCCATAAAATCAATGTGCTGTATCTGACGCTATTGCTGTGTCTTATTACCCCAGGCAATAACAGTGTATATAATTTTTTTTCCTGCAAGTTATAGATCAAATGTGCTAATTCTAATTAGCTGAATAAAATGAATTTAATTTTTGAAAATCGTCAAGATTGAAGATTTAGAAAAATGTCAAACATTTTCGACCATAAAACTGCTTTTTTTTCTTTCCTTTTTCTTATTTGACCATTTCTATAAACACTGAAGATGGTTTGGTGTAAA
>CAIGQQ010000153.1:2600371-2651313 GCA_903798035.1 Danio albolineatus
TATATATATATATATATTTATATATATATATTTATATATATATATATATATATATTTATATTGGCAGTTTCTGAGCTGCTCAAACCAGTCATTATCTTTTGTGTTTAACAGAAGAAAGTGCTAGGTTAAGTGAGTAAACTATGACAATTTTCATTTTGGGGAGAACTATCCTGTTATGAGTGTACAACAAAAAATAATGACAATTGTATACGTGATACATTACGAAATTATCAGTAGTTTATAGATACTCCATGACCAAATACAATTTTAATTATTTGTATTCTGATATTGGTCAGATGCCAATCACAGTGAGATTTTGTAAGAATAATAATAATAAATGTATCATAATCAGTTTATAAATAATAAATTGTTCAAATGACAAAGATGTTGGCCGAATGTCAGCATGGCCCTACTCATTTATTTGCAATACCACACTGCAGCCAGGAGATGGTAGAACATGTCTTTGTTTCAATGTTTCAGTCCTTTTTGTTGTCTTCTCTGAAAGTAGGAATTTCAGCTGTGCTGTTCATAAAGTGTTCAGCAAAATCATTTAAATGTAAAAGTGGGTCAAAAATGAACTCTTATTCCAGGAATTAGGCTACTGCCTTATCAGGAAACAAGTTGCTCTTCTATTTTGTTCATTATTATTTGCAGACATATCCTGGCCTTTTCCATAATTTCATACAGTAAGAAAACAAATGTACTGATATCATTCAAGTGATCACTAAATAATTGCTCTAATTTGTTGTCATTGAAAGTGTTTTACAATAATAATTACAAAATCTGTTATATCCCCTCAGAACTGAAAGCAACAGTTCATCATTCCCTGGAATGTCCCACAGTTCATGTTCTTTATTACAATATTATTACAGAAAGTTTGTGGCCAACTGTTCAACATCTTCTTCACTAGCTTTAAGCAATCATAACTCAGCTACCACTGGATTTTTATTTCTGATGACTTAAGTCTCCGGGTATCAGACATGAGGATTTGATGTGTTCCTTGTTTATCATATAGTAAGTGTAGCGTTAGCAAACCAATTGATTTGTTCGTACAATTTACTCATTCATTTAAAAATGGTTATTTGTAGAACATGACAGTAAATGTGAACACAATTTAAATTAAAATTCTCAATAATGTAAAAAAAATTATTGCTTTTTAGGGAAATTTTCCAGAAGCTTTTATTTAATGGGCTATCTTGCCCATCCCCCTGTCCCTAGCCCTCCAACCAAAAGAGAACTGAGACACCGCTACCCCTTACCTCTTTTGCACACAACAAAAGGGTTGGGGAAAAGGCACAGAAATGGGATTGGGCCTTATCCTTCCCTCAGGAGAAGAGCAACTGATTGCATTCGCAGTGAAAATGTTTCACAAAGAACTACACTGTAAAACCCAATAAGTTAAGGTAACTCAAATGGTTTGTTGCAATCGGTTTCCTCAAATGGTTCAAAATCCAAAGGAGTACTGAGAACTTAATCGATTTGAGTAAATGAAGCAATTTAAGCACAGTAAAACCCGATAAATCAAGAGAACTCAAACCAACTGAGTAAAACCCAATAAATGAAGACAATTGAAGCTGTATGAAGAAAGCGTTATCTTTATGAGTACTGTGAACTTGCTCTAAGTTGAAGTAATGAGATATTGAACTCATTTGAAAAGAGTTTTGTAGGTAATGAGTAGGCCCACACGGAATCTGCGTGCAGAATTCCGCAGATTTTTAGCCCATCATTGATTGTTTATTAACTTGTGTAAATTTATATTTATTCAGTTTTTAAGTTAATTTCAGTAATATAATTGACTAATATGAAAGTATTTTTTTATTTATTTACAATACAGTTTGTAAAGTAATATTTTCTGTCTTTTAGTTGATATACCAGAGACATGTTTTTGTTTACCAAATAAGTGGATTTGAATTGGATTTGCATTGTAAATTGGATTTTGCATAATAAACATTAAATAAAAGTTAAAATGGTATTACTTTTTATTAAATATATTTAATTTTTTTTTATGATCCTCCCAAAATCATTCAACATAAATCCACAGATTTTTAACAAAAATCTGTGCAGAAATAGCAAAGAATGTCTGCAGATTCCGTCTGGCCCTAGTAATGAGTAGTGATGACTTTCTGTAAATTTTGATTTAACTACACTCAAGTTGACTGTTGGGTTTTACAGTGTAGGGTTTGACACATTTGCAGAACACTTATAACATAGAAGATAGGCCAGTGTTTTACTTAAAATGTATGATTAATAAAATTTGCAGTAAACAAATGCTTTGCACCTGGTCTTTTCAGAGCACAATTAAAGGGTAATAATTGATGCAATAGCCTAAAATGAAGCTATAACTAAAGTATTAATAAATACCTTTGCATCAATAATAATCAACATTTTAATGACCAAAATGCAGGTAAAATATGTGCTTAACACAATCCTGAATCAGGATCCAATCAAACAAGTATTACAGCAGGGGCTCATCATGACAGACTCTGCTATTAGGAATTTTCACCATTAGAAACCTCTACCCAGCAATGTTTATGTCTGTTCTAAAAATGTTTGGATTTTCTTTAATGAGCTTCTCCACGTTTTGAACTCAGAATGATAGGGTATGGCAATTGTCATGCTCCGCTATACACAAAAACTGCCCCTGCAGTTGTAACAGATCTTGACACCCAGTGAGGAGTGTAATTATGCTCAAATAGAAAAAGAAGCGTTCAGCAGAAATTTGGTGTAAAGAAATTCTATAAGAAAAAAGGAGAGCTGAGTTACTGCAAGATCACAAACCATATTAGGCCATATTTGTGTTCTGTTCAGAAGCACACATGGCTTATAGGTCCCTGAAACAAAGTAACGAAACAAGTTTTTTGTTTTAAAAATTATTCGAAACTGGGTGATGCAGTGAATAGCACGATTGCCTCACAACACGAAGGTTGCTGGTTCAAGTCTCATCTGGGACAGTTGGCATTTCTGTGTGGAGTTTGCATGCTCTCTCCATGTTCACGTGGGTTTCCTCTGGGTGCTCTGGTTTCCAAGTCCACAAGATGCGGCATAGGTGAATTGGGTAGGCTAAATTGTCCGTGCAGGGTTCCACACAGTTCATTCGTGTTATCTCAACACAAATCGATTACGTTAACTTTACACTTTTAACAAATTTATGTGGATTGAGCATTAAAAAAAATGTCCGAAAGAAATCTCAAGAATTGTGTGGTTTCAGCGCATTTGAGGCAAGTAGTTTGAACTGAATGAGTGAGTATGGATGTTTCCCAGTGCTGGCTTGCAGCTGGAAGGGCATCTGCTGCATAAAATGTGTGCTGGATAAGTTGGCAGTTCATTCTGCTGTGGTGACACTAGATTAATAAAGGGACTATGTCAAGAAGAAAATGAATGAATGTATTTCTTGTGCTTTCCAGTTACATCTCGACTTCCAAAGGGCCATGAAACCCCCCTCTTTCGGGTCAAGTCTACCTCAGAATTTTTTCAAAAAATGTTTCATGGGAGTGGGCGTGGCTGGCAAAGCAGGGGAGAAAGAGGGGAGCAAACAACTGTAAGTTGGCTCACACAATGAGAGACAAACCGTGAGGAGACCCATGAGTTTACAAAGTTAAAATGCAAATAAATATATAGTAATTTAATGTCCTGTTACATTTGTTATTCGTAATTTCATATACACATAACCACAATTTGTTATGTTATTATAAAGATAATAGTGATTATATCAACACTATAAATAAAGAGGACTTCTCTCCTCCTCAATCCCTGAATCTGGATGCAGACACAGTGGAAAACAGGGCAGCAGGTCTCTTTCCCTGTCTATTTCAACTATTAGTGCTGCCGGTAATACTGAGAATTTTCAAAAATAGGCGAACCCAGCAGCACGGATACATAGGCGACGTGTCTCAAAGTTTGCCATTTTCCAATTCTCATACAGCTCTCCTGACAACAATGCTTGCTGCAAAACAGCTTTGCTGTATCGGACCTGACAGAATTGCGGGGAAAAGCATGCAACAAACCCCGTGGATCATGGAAACAAACACATACGTGCGTGCAGATGTGGTCTCACCCGGTCATTGGGTCTCACAGCTTGGCAGGTCGGAAAGCATGTGCTCTCATGAATAATTAAGAAGCAGGGTCTTCTAATAGAATGAGAACTCCGCTATGAATAATAATGAGAAACCGACGTGTCATCACTCCACTAGCAGATTCGCGCGTTGTCACCGATTTTGATCACGCCCCAAAAATGATTTCAAACCTGGATGATGAAATTAGCTGACAAACACACAAAGTTATCCAGTTTTCCCACAATTAAAGCTGACAGGTGCTAACACTGTCTTAACTGATGCTCAGCACACACAAATCTGTTCAATTTTTTTAAAAGGTACTCCAGGGTGTCCTGAACCTTTAAACACATTTCGAACAGCAGTTTGGGCATGTTCCACTACCCAGTTTTTAGATTGACGGTAACAGGGTTACATGCAGAATGAAAAGCATGTGGTTTGGTTTCAGTTGGTTTCTTTGAACATTTTGATCAGTTTATTGTTTGACAGCTCTAGTAGCACAAAAAATCACAACATAATTGTGGCTTATAGATTGCTTAAAGAAAGGAAGAAACCCTCTCCTCTCCCAACACACACACACACATACGTGTGTGTCTGTGCCTGTGGGTGTGTAGCCGCATGTATGCAGATTGGGTTCTTGTATTCCTTTGATCCGCATGAAGGGAATTATAGATGGCTTTTACGTAACTGTTCTCCTGCCCAAAGAGGAAAAAAAGATTAACGTCTCAAACTTTATTCTGCTTTACTCTCAGTGTTTTCCTCCCTCCCTCTCCGAAGCCCGGCAGGCTTGTGTGCGGTGTAGAGCTGTGTCTGTATTTAGGTCATCTCACTCAACGAGTCATTCTCTGCATGGAGAATAGGAACAGAAAGGAGCTCTGGGAAATATAGGTGCCCATACTCCCCTTCTTTGCATATATATGTGGGCACAGAGAAAGAGCCACATTTTAGGATATTAAACTCTACATGAACTCTAAAATATGTTCATTTATTAACTTTCATCTTGACAAACCTAAAATTTATACCATATTTTCTAGTTTGTTTACAAGGCATATTAACTGCTAATACACAATTATGACAAAAACTGTTATCATGGCCAATGCCTGAGCAATGACAGCCAGCTCCATTTATACGTGAAGTTTATTTAAAAACTAATTTCGAGAGGGTCACGTGATTATGATTGCTTGCAGCCGGTCCCACATTATCTAATTTATGATTCACCAATCAGATGATTCCTAAGGCACTATAAATACCCTAAGTTCCATATCACAGCCATCTTCATTTTAAAGAATCCCCCCTTCCACCCCTACTCCTCCTCCTTTCCTAGATGGGTGGCACGGTGGCCCAGTGGTTAGTACTGTTGCCTCACAGCAAGAATGTCACTAGTCCTTACCAAGCCAGCCGAGTTTACACGTTCTCCGCATGCTGATGTGGGATTCCTCCTGGTCCCCCGGTTTCCTCCCACCGTCCAAACTTAAGTTAATTAACTAATCCAAATCGGCACCAAATACATGCTCCTAGTAAGTAGCTATCTCTTAAGAGCAATCTCTATCTGTTCATTAGGTACTACAGCAGTGGAGTTCTCGAGATCTACCTGAGCTCAAACTCCCCTCTCGCCTTGCAAGGAGGAGGGAGCCCCGGGCACGAGGATCTTATGAGCTCAGGGCTCTTTCCTGGGATAGCATGCTAGACTTTATAATCAATCATCAGCCAAGTGTGAACTCTTGAAATAGTAAATTTTTCAAACATTTTGACTTAAATTGAAAATGTATTGCTTTTTTTAAACAAAACATTAATGACTATAAAGTCGTTTTATTGTATTGTTATTTCTGTTTTGATTTTGTCAGCTGTAGTGCTTCATTGGTTAAGTAGTTCATTCACTTAAATCAGTCACAATAAATATTTAGCTTGGTTCTGGCTGATTTGGTTAATTGCTTACATTTAGAACCAAGTCCGCTGATCTTCTAGAGCTTTTTTTATTCATTCTTTTATAGACCATGGATCTTCAAATATGTATATCCTCATGCAAATAACGTTATTGATTTTTTAATGCATTCATTTATTTAAACATTTAAGCATTTTTATGTCATTGAATTAACTTGTTGTTATTTTTCTTTTAATAATTTTTTTATTTGACTTGGAGTCATATTTTTGTATTATTTTTTTATTTTAAATATGAAAATATTTTAAACACGTTTTAATTTGTTTGATTATTTGTGTTATACTAATATGTGTTTATTAAAATGTTTAATATTTCAATGTTTCCTAAGAATATATTTATTTGCTATTTATAATTCCTGTTTAAGATCTCGCTTGTGTAAAAACAAATTTATCATATAACAACTTTTGTAAAAAAAATAATAAAAAAAACATCTTATGTAATCTATAAATACTGAAATAAACTGATTTTAAAAGATAAAACAAACCAAAGCATGAAATAACATGGTTCTTTTTAGACCTATCTTGGGCATTGGAAAATGATTTTCAGAGGGTACTTCAAAGGGTTACACACAATTTATTATAAATACTAGTCCAAATTTTAGCTTTGGGCTTGTGACCTATTCCCACAAGCCAGTTTTTTAATTTTAAATCTCTTATTCTTCATTGTTGAAACTGCTAAAAAGAATGATTTGTCACATATTTGTATCTATAATGTTGTCTACCAAATTAACCTGACTGATTGCTGGCTCTTCAGCCCAGTGCACAGTGCATTACAATTTCTTTAGACTGTTAAACTTGTCTTTTGTGTCACCATCTCTATTCTCTCTCTCTTTTAGGATAGTAACATTTGGAGATGCTTTATATATGCATTTTGGATCCAGCTATCTCAGCACTGTGCTGTGTCTATGAGGAGGCATAATTGCAGGATAAAAAAAATAACACAAATCTGAGAATCTGAGCGAGAATCTGTTGAAAGTGCCTAATTCTGTTTTAGGGGCTGAGAATACAGACTGCAGCCCCCAAAATCAAATCAGATTTAAACATGCTGGCTAAAGCTAATTGTACGTCTTTTCTGATTTTCACATTCGCAATTGTCTGCTCACACCAGAGGAGAACTGGCTTGTCTGTGGAGCCTGGTATTTCTCAGTGTACTTATTTATTTATTTTTTGCCACAGTCACCTTTTGAATCGTTTAGTTGTGATTTAAAATATTCTTTATTTTTCAGAGTTTCGTACCCCTGATCTAGAGTCATCATTACACAGCCAATTTAAGGCGGCCCAAAAGTGAGTCCTTGTGTGCTCAGAATTTAATGTAATGATGTTATGCAGCTAATACTGATTAAGTGGCGCTGCACAATCTCTAAATAATTTTGTTTAAAAAACACAAGCGTTTAAATCAGGGATCACCAAACTTGTTCCTGGAGGTCCGGTGTCCTGCAGATTTTAGCTCCAACCCTAATCAAACACACCTGAACAAGCTAATCAAGTTCTCACTAGGTATACTTGAAACATCCAGGCAGGTGTTTTGAGACAAGTTGGAGTTAAACCTTGCAGGACACCTGACCTCCAGGACCGACATTGGTGATCCCTGCTTTAAATCAACCACATTTTATTGACAGTGAACAAGTGGGAGGGTGTCATTTTACTAGTGTTCCCATGACAGCAGTAGCTCTGTTTCAAGCAGCAGGAATAAGAACTAAATAGAAATGTCCTGTCGGGACATTATTTGAGAGATATTACTTATTTGGTAAATGTGTATTTCATGCATACTGTAGATACATGTACATGAATGGAATATCCACTGTAGTAAAGGTCGTTGTTGTTGTGGGAAGAAGAAGACCGGGTCGGCGATACAGGCAAGTATATCTTTTTATTTTTCTCAAATAACACTCCACACGTGAAGCTGTGTGTGTGCGTGTCTGTATGTGTTCTCTCCTCTCCCGACTGCTCCTTCTCTCCTCCTTAAGAAGGTGTCTCTCCGGCCCAATCACTAGAATAAACAGGTGCTATTTATTATTTCTGATTGGCCTGCTGATTAGCCGACGGGCTCTGAACATGCTCTCCCCCCTCATTGGGTGTCCGATCATGCTTACCTCTCCACATCCACATAGTATATAATGTATAAAGTATAATAAACAATATAACTAAGATGTTTTCCCCCACTAAACTTTGGTTTTGTATTGAAATTGTTTCTATAGAATGGCAGACTACATTAACAAAACCATTCGCTTGCCTAGACATAGATAGTACTGATAGAACTGTAACACATTTGGCATTTCTGATGAAACATATTTAAAACATTTGCAACTGAGAATCACAGTGACATTTTTCCATATAGCTCTTATTGCTGGTTTTAAACAATTTAGTATCGAACTAATTACACAAACATATTGATTCCTTTAAATAAAGTAAGTAGCCTGTAGTACACTTTCTAAAGAAGGTTTGCCGGTAGTTTATGCAAGAACATCATCCCTCTTGAGTACTAGATTTTCCACCACACTCTCCTCCTTTATACTCCCACAGTAATCTTTCTCTGACTCCCCGAGGAAATATCTCTCATTCTCCTGGATGATGACATCATGTTTCATAAACAGAGGCTTTTAGCGTATAGTAGGCGGATGAACTCTGTGGCCCTCTCTCGTGCCGCCCGCAGGCCTGGGAATGGCTTTTTGTGATGAAAACAGGGTAAACTGATGCAGTTACGATGCAGCACATTTGTTCTGCTCTATGATTGGAGATTTTCTCTGACATAGAGCTCAAACATCCTGTTTCTGGTTCATTTCCTTCCTCTTATGGGTCAGTGTGTTCATCCGTCTATTTGTCGGGTTGGAGAAAGTGTGTGTGTTTGTGCTGTCATCTATTATATTGTTAGGTTGCAACTCTAACTCGGTTTGACAAGTCCATCCATCCATCCATCCATCCATCCATCCATCCATCCATCCATCCGTCCATCCATCAATCCATCCATCCATCCACACTATTAAAAGCAATGTTTGAAGGAACAATTGCAAAGCATTAGTCTATGAACTTATAAAAAGGTAATATTTCATCCTCTTTACTGTCTATTATAAATATTACATGCATATTACGCATTTTCTCAGTGTAAAAAGTTCTTATCTGATTGTCTGGTTTTACACAACTCTGCCAGAGCAACCGTGTTATGTTTTATCAGTCCATCTGACTATAGCAGAGTTCATAAGATAATACATGTTAGTCACACAGCTGTTCCAGTCTGAATAATCTGCAGCATAGACATGTCCAAGCCTTCAGTTTGGTTTGAAGCAAACAATCACGAAGCTGCAATAATTGCTGATTAAGTTCTAAAGAAAACAAAAAGAGTTCTGCCAAGATAACATTTGTGTAGGCCAAAGTATGGAAACAACTTAACAATTTATGCATTTATTTGGTTAGTTAAACATTTTAAGTAAACACAAGCACAGTTAATTGTGAATTTATAGGATTCAATTTTTGTTTGTTTTATGTCTGAAATAATGACACAAGCACAAGTTATTTACACCATTGTGTGCTCCAACTAAGATTTTTTAAAACTCTAAATTCTCATGAATTGATGTTTTCCATGTCATAGCTTTGAGAATCAGATTGTTCATTCATTCATTCATTCTCTTGTCGGCTTAGTCCCTTTTTTAATCCGGGGTCGCCACAGCTGAATGAACCGCCAACTTATCCAGCATATTTTTTACGCAGCGGATGCCCTTCTAGCCACAACCCATCTCTGGGAAACATCCATATACACACATTCACACTCATACACTACGAACAATTTAGCCAACCCAATTCACCTATACCACATGTCTTTGGACTTGTGGAAGAAACCGGAGCACCCGGAGGAAACCCATGCAATGGGTAAGAACATGCAAACTCCACACAGAAATGCTAACTGTCCTAGCCGGGGCTCGAACCAACGACCTTCTTGCTGTGAGGTGAACGTGCTACTCTACGCCACCGTGGCACCTATAGAATCAGATTGTTTTTAGTTGTTTTTGACTTTTAATCTTTTAAGAGTTCACACTTAGCTGATGATTGATTATAAAGCTTGTTTGGCATGCTGTCCCGGGTGAGACCCCTGAGGTCATAAGGTCCTCGAGCCCGGGGCTCCCTCCCGTTTGCAAGGCGAGAGGGGAGTTTGAGCTCAGGTAGATCTCAAGAACTCCCCTGCTGTAGTAGCTAATGAACAGATAGTGATAGCTCTTGAGAGAGACCTACTTACTAGGAGCATGTATTTGGTGCCGATTTGGATTAGTCATTTAACTGAAGTTGCATGTTTTTGGATGGTGGGAGGAAACCGGGGAAGCACGGGGAGAATGTGTAAACTCCACACAGAACCATCGGCTGGCTTGGTAAGGACTAGAACCAGTGATGTTCTGGCTGTGAGGCAACAGTGCTAACCACTGGGCCACCGCGCCACACTTCTAGCACAGGAGGAGGAGTTGAGGTGGGAGGGGGGGATTCTTTAAAACGAAGATGGCTGTGATATGGAATTTAAGGTATTTATAGTGGCTTAGGAATCGTCTGATTGGTGAATCATAATTGGATAATGTGGGACCAGCTGCAAGCAATCATAAGCACGCGATCCTCTTGAAATTAGTTTATAAATAAACTTCACTTGGTGAAATGTTTTATATATTTTTTCATTAAATCATGTGTTCAGATTTTACTTTCAATAAAGGCTTTGGAAGCCAACATAACAGTTCTAATTTGTGTCATGGTTGATTTATATTTAGTTTTAGACCTTCTGTTGACTATATAAAGAACTCTGCAACTACACGTCAACACATTTATATTAGAATATTGTTAGAATAAACTAAGAGTAATAGGTAAAGAGGTAGTAGAATAAATTAACCTGTACCCTAAAAGTTATATACGTTTAGCAGGATGTGTTGAGGACCATCAAAATAAAGTATTGGGTCTCGTTTACACTGTCAGGATTGATGCCCAATTCTGATTTGCTGCCTATATCTGATTTGTTTGCCTGTTCATTTGCATGTTCTTCTAATTATGACCTATATCCTTTTCATGTGTTTACACTTGCCATACAATTTACGACGTCACGCATGCCTAAAGGTGGGTTCTAGCATCTGCGCCACACTAGCCACAATAGAAGAAATTGTCTTGCTCTGTGAAATAAGTTCACCCAACTTGAAAATGATTTTGAGTTTATAGTTATATATATGGTGTCCTCCACTGATTCATCTACCCACAGGGCAAGACAGATAACTTCTGCCATCGACCAATGACCACTTTCCTCCTCCATGTTTCTTCTGTTGTTGTTGTTTACTGCGTCGGCGTCTCCACACACGCTCTTCCTTCTACGTCATTAAACCGCACAGAAGTACCACATTGTCGCAAGTTTAATGACGTACAAAATCTGGTCTGCCTGTTTACATGATAGTCGCATTGTCACATATCTGATTTATATTTGATTTATTTCCACATATGAAGGAGGCCTGTAATCGATCTTTGAATATCCAAATGCATGCGTTTATTTCATGTTTGCACGGTCATAGAACAGATCCGATCTGTGTCACATGATCAAAAAATTTTGAATTGGGTCATATTTAACCAGCAGTGTAACTGGGGCCAAAGTAGATTTTAAGCAGACTAATTATTGAGACTCCAATGACTGGAAGATGACATGCAACATTTTTAGTTTCCAAAAATGTTCTCTTTTTCACATCCTTATATATTGCTATTTTTAAAATGTTCTTAGGACATTCAAAATGGCCACACTGTTTACATTATTACATTATTAACCATTATTTTTTTTATAATAATGTTATTCAAGGCAACACGGTGGCGCAGTAGGTAGTGCTGTTGCCTCACAGCAAGAAGATTGCTGGTTCAAGCCTCGGCTGGGTCAGTTGGCATTTCTGTGTGGAGTTTGCATGTTCTCCCCGTGTTCGTGTGGGTTTCCTCCGGGTGCTCCGGTTTCCCCCACAAGTCCAAAGACATGCGGTACAGGTAAATTAGGTGAGCTAAATTGTCCGTTGTGTATGTGTGTGAATGAGTGTGTATCAGGGACGTGCAGAGACCTTTTAAGGGGCAGGGGCTCAAGTGGAAAAAAGGGCACTTTTTATGAAATAATCATAATTGTACTTTAATAAATAAAAGATATTAAAGGGTATTTCAGCTTAAATTCACCATATACTCACCCCTAAAAGCACAGTTCATTCAAAACTGAAAATTCTGTCATCATTTACTCACCTTGCTTGTTCCAAACCTATTTAACTTTTTTCTTCTGTTGAACACACAAAATAATATTTTGAAGAGAGCAGCAAACCTGTAAGCATTGACTTTCATGGTATTTGTTTTTTCCTACTCTGGTAGTCAATGATTTCAGGTTTACAGCTTTCTTTAAAATATCTGCTTTAATCTTTAATTCTTTAGTGTTCAACAAAATAAAGAAGGGGTGAGTAAATGTTCATGTTTGGGTGAACTATCCCTTTTCAATCTATTATTTTTGTTTGAGTTATTTTTTTTCAGTTGAACAAAATAATACAATATTGTGAAGAATGTAGGACATTCTTATATGTACATGTTTTATAGCTTCGATTAACATTATATATTCTGAATAAATGACTGCAAAAATGAGAGGGCAATATATTCACTATCCAGCTGTCATTTCTCCATTACATTAGCCTCAGCTAATAGCCTGTATGCCTGTGATATTGTCCTGGCTAAACTTTAGCTAACTTATTATATGGTTGTTAATTAGGAGGATGTTAGCAAGACATTTGCTTTTAAACTTTTGGATAAATAGCTGACATTAAATTTGAGTCTCAGGTAGTGTTTTGTTAACCGTTACTCAACTACATAGATGATTAGATGAATGACGGAGGAATTTACATTGGCGGTTCTGTTGATCATAGCGCACTGCCGTTACGGAGGTCAGCTAGTAACAGCTGTTTTACGCAGAGTCCATCAGTGTGTATGGGCCAGACTGTAAAGCTATGGCCCAGATGCAGTCCGTGTGCAGTGCGGATGCAGGCGTTGGAGCTGATCGCCTAACATGTGCTTTCTAAATCGCCGGTTCGAGGCTCGCTTGCAGCGGGTAGACTAAACCAAGTTATGCTTTAAAATTTAGTATTTTTATTGTTTGACAGGGACATTTGTCCTTAAATAGAACATGCATTAACTTTTACATATATTATATTATTATTAGTATTTAAAAAATTATTATTGTTCCCAGGAAAAAGGGCACTTTCTCTCCAGGAGAAAAAAAGGGCAGGGACTCAAGCTACAGTACCCCCACCACCCCCCACGCCCACCCCACCCCCCACCCACTGCACGTGCCTGGTGTGTATGGATGTTTCCCAGAGATGAGTAGCAGCTGGAGGGGCATCCACTGTATAAAACAAATGTTGGATAAGTTGGCGGTTCATTCCGCGGTGGCGACCCCGGATTAATAAAGGCACTAAGCCGACAAGAAAATGAATGAATGAATGAATGTTATTCAATTCATTTTCATAATGTTTTAGTTATATTCATGTTCTCAAATGTCATTGAAAACATAATTAGAATATTCCATCTATATTATATTAATGTTCTCCTGGATGAATGAATTCCCTAAAGTTCTGAAAACGTTTTTTTTGGGTGTTCTAAAAATGCTGAAAACATCAGATGTTTTTTAGACAATATATTAACATGTTTGTTTTGTCTTATTTTTATTATCGTTATTCAAACTGTTTTCATAATGTTTCAGTATCATGTAATGTTAATGTTCTCAGAATGTTATTTAAAACATTATTAAATTATACATAAACATTGACATGATATTAATGGTCTACTTATCTTTTTCTATCAATGTTACAAGAATAATTCCAAAAATATTTTAACATTACATGCCAACATTAACGCGACTTTGAAGGAATGTAATGGAATGTTCTGTTATCTGGGATGGAGTTCCAAAGTCAACAGAATGTAATACAAATATTGTGAAACTGAACCAGAAACTACACTGCATCAGATTACAGTTTTGTACAATCGTTATGACAGTTTTTTTTCAATACATTTAACAAGTTTTCTAAACTCTTAATGCACCAACACACCTAAAACACACAATTGGCAAACCAGTTCTTTTCATGCTCAAAATCACACATTGTAAACTAAACCCCAAAACTAATTTTCACAACACAATACATCACGTCTAACAAAACACTGCAAACATGTTTCAAAATCAAATCATTATTCAAAACACTAACACATGTTCTCTTCCAACAGGATCGTTTAGTCTATAAAAACACAACGACAAAAAAACCCAAAACACTATCATCAGCTGAAATAACAGAAACTGCATTATTTTTTGTGTCAGCTCTGTGCTTATATTTGAAGCCTCTCTACATTTTTGTTTTGTTAGGTTTAGTAAATGCATGCATTTTGTTTCTTTTGCTGCAGAAATTCAATACAAAACATGAATGACCATCTCAGAGTAGCTTTATCAAATGTAGTTTATACAAAATAAAACTAAATAAAAAAATATACAGACACAGAATTGCTGCAGTACAGACTTTATTTGCAAAATATACAAACAGAAAAAGCACCGCAATTATAATAAAAAACAAAACAAAGTAATCTTCTATTTTGCCCTGTCTTCTGCATTTGCCCGGCTTCTTCTTCTCTGGCCCTGCATAAATGTGGCCGACGGTGACGCCTTTTCGCCAAATTGAAGCCAGCCTCGTCAACATAGATAATTTCATGTGTGATTTGATTGACCTCCAACTCCATGACTCTCTGAAAGTAATTAGACACAGTGTACGTAATTGCTGTATATTGTTTATCTACTGTATGCACTAATGAACTCCAGGTTTATAGAGTAGTTTACTGCAAAACACACTGTGTATAGTACAGTAATGTCTGCATAACCCTACCTAGACATATTAGTGATGGAGTTCTTTGATGCACTCACCGTTCCTTTCTACAACCCAAATATTCCACTTTTAGAACATACTGTATAATCGTGTGATTAGAAAAACCTCAACACGTGAGTGTGGTTTCTACATGATGTTATCTGTTCTGACAAACAGTGTGAAAGCATTTGTAAACTGTAAAATTATATTGTTTTGGTCTTGGCTGAGCTTGAGTGTAAAAGAATTTCAAGCATTTGAATTTGGTGTTAACTGGATGCTTTTTGTATCAAAGCAACAAGAAATGTGTTAATTGTAGAGCCTACAAAGAGGGATGTTGTGCTAAATGTGTGTAGAGAGTTTAGAAAACTTGTTAAATGTATTGAAAAACCTGTCATAGCGATTGTAAAAAACTGCAATGTAGAATAGCATTTGAAAGAACAGAAACAGAAGAATTTTAGTGAGCAATGATTTAAAAATTGCAGTGTATTAAGGTCTTCAAAAAATATAAATAACAAGAAGATTTTGGAACAACATACAGTATGTGCGTGTGGGATTTTCCTCACAAATGAAAGCATGTTTTTGTGCTCCTAGCAATTCCAAGACAGGATTGTAGGTGCATAAACAGGTGAGTTTTTTAGTGATGAATGCAGGACTGACGGCAGGTTCTCAGGGGGGCGACTGCCGAGTGCTGTGTGACGGCCCAGCCACAGGCCTCCCTGCCTGGCTAACCTTTACCGCAGGTCTGCCTGACAGCCTGGAGCTTTGACTCATCCACAGCCACAATGCCCTTTTCCCTGAGAGCACCGCCAAATGTGATGTGACATGGAGGAAAAAGAGAAGGAAGCCAAAAAAATCTAACCAAAAAAATAAAAAAAATAAAAAAATACATAAAATCAGGTGAATGGCTGAAAGTTGTGGTTTGATGTTGCCCTCGGGAGCCAGAAAGATAATACTTAAACATTTTCTGGAAGAATTCTATTCAGTGGTGTAAAGTAACAACTTACAAATACTCAAATTATTGTAATTGAGTAGTTCTTCTCAGGAATTGTAATTTAGTAAGTAGTTATATAAATGTGTACTTTTACTTTCCCTTGAGTACAGTGTTAGTGCCGTATCAGTGTTTTTACTCCACTATTTTCCTTCAACCTGCAGTCACTACTTTACTTTTTCTTGTTTGTGGTGATTAGAAAAATCAGTCCTGCGAATTCTGCCCAATCAAAATGCACATAGAAGGTAAATCGCATCATAATGAACTACCCCAAGATATGGGCGATTAGTAATTACAGAAAACTGTTTGGAAGCATTAAAAGTGTCCAAGATGTCCAAAATCGTCACACGCATTGACCCAGAGACTTTTGATGAATGTTACTGATGAGAAGATGACGGATGTTTACTGTATGATGACTGAAATGGCCTTAAACACCCAGCAGGCACGAGACGTCAATATGACGTTAAATTGAAGTTGTACCTCAACGTCGTGGGGACGTTGCGTTTTGTTTGGAAATGAAAATCAGGTTAAAATCAGAACTCAGCGTCAGGCCGATATCAATGTCTAACCAAAATATCAACCACTAATGAGGTTACAGCTTGATGTTGATGTGGATGTTACTATGACGTCTGTTAGATATTGGATTTTGGTCGCCATACCTGACAAATAAATGTCAGTATTTGATGTCAGTATGGCGTAGGTTTAAGATGTTGGTTCAACGTTGGATTTTGATCACTTTCCAACACAACGCAAAATCAACCAAATATCAACGTCATTTAACGTAGCTATTGGTGATCAAAATACTGTTGTCCTCAGACACTGGACATTGATTTTTGATTGACATTGACTAGACATTGATTTTTGCTGAAGTGACGACCTAAATCTATCCTAATATTAATGTCTTATGGCGTTGTGTGCCTGCTGGACTAAATGAACTACAGAATGTTACGTTTACACACATCCACAAATTACATGTAAATGCACCAGCTTTATACAGCGTAATACTCACTACTCTAGAGTACTTTTAAAAGGTCTACTTTTTACTCATACTTTGAGTAATATTTACAACAGATACTTTTACTCGACTTACACTACATTTTTAGGCAAGTAATGGTACTTTAACTTAAGTATGATTTTTCTCTTTCCATTAGTGTACTCTTTCCATCAATGTTCCTATAGCCAGGACCTCTCATCCTTATTCTGTGTGCAAAAAAGACATATATGATTAAAGTGCTGGTATTGTTTATGCATAATGCAATGGGATTTATAGATTCACTGACAAGAGGACTGTTTATTGCAGACCTTTATAACAGCCGTTAAACATCAGCTCAGATTTGCTTCTGTTGACATTGAAAAGCACCAGCAATATTGTTATAGTTCTGGTTTAGATCAGACAAAGAAAAAAAGTTTATCAGTGTCTGACAGAACCTCCCAGAAAGCCAGACAGCCCTCCTGAGAGAGAGAGAAAGAGAGAATATTTATATCCAGGCAGGTATAGAAGAAAATTGAGCTGGAGTGAGGCAATAATTCACACAGTGCTTCTTACACTGCAAAATATTGCGTGTACACTACTGTTTAAAGATTTGTGCACAGTGGCATTCTTTTAAATTATTACAATATTAAAGAGATTAGTTTTTTTATTTTGTCTGGATGCCTGCAATTAGAAAATGTGGCATATTAGACTTTTTTTCCACAAAAAAAAAAAATAATAAAAAAAATAAATAAATAAATATATATATATATACAACAATTTTTTTTTATTACAAACTGGTCATAAATAATGATTCATGAGGCTTAAATCTTTGATTCATTCATTCATTCATTTCGAAAATCTTTTCAGCTTAGTCCCTTTATTAATCTGGGGTCACCACAGCGGAATGAACCACCAACTTATCCAGCTGCAACCCATCGCTGGGAAACATCCATACACTCTTATTCACACACATACACTACAGATAATTAAGCCTAGTCAATTCACCTATAGCGCGTGTCTTTGGACTTTTGGGGGAAACCGGAGCACCTGGAGGAAACCCACGTGAACATGGGGAGAACATACAAACTCCACACAGAAATGCCAACTGACCCAGCTGAGGCTCAAACCAGTGACCTTCTTGCTGTGAGGCGATTGTGCTAGCCACTGCACCACCGTGACGCCCTAGGACCAAATCTACTTATTATAATTATATATAAATGATAAAGTAACAGATATGTATTAAAAAGTTATACAAGTGTATAATAAATGCTGGGCAAAGATTAATGGTGATCAATGTTATTTACTTATACATTTACTTATATATATTTATTTACTATATTTTTTTAGCATTTTAAAAAGATTTCTAAAATCTAACCAATCTCAAACCTTGGGGGATAAAGAATGATAAACACCACATGACTATATTTGAGATTCCTTAATCCTAAACTTAATCCTAATAATTTCCTATACCTAAACTACTTTAACTATTATTAAGCAAATCAGAGGTTTATTGAGGCAAAGGCTTATTTCTAAGATTGCTTTGGATCAGTTATATAAATGGGCACAACTGCTCTGACCTTAAAAACAAGATGAAAATACACACTAAACCACACACAGATTTGGCCGTAGGGTTGGGCATTGTTTGAATTTGATCAGTTCAGATTCTGCTTATCTTATTCCAATTTAAATAGATATTTAAAAAGTCTAAAATTCTTACTTTGGTTCATGCTTCCCTCACTCGTGAACAAAACCCCAAGATACTTGAACTCCTCCACCTGGGGTAATTATTATTATTCATTCATTTATTTTCTTTTCGGCTTAGACACAAGCACAAGTTATTTACACCATTGTGTGCTCCAACTAAGATTTTTTAAAACTCTAAATTCTCATGAATTTATGTTTTCCATGTCATAGCTTTGAGAATCAGATTGTTCATTCATTCATTCATTTTCTTGTCGGCTTAGTCCCTTTATTAATCCGGGGTCGCCACAGCGGAATAAACTGGCAACTGCACCAGCATTTATTTTACGCAGCAGATGCCCTTCCAGCTGCAACTCATCCCTGGAAAACATCCATACACACCCATTCGCACCCATACACTACGGACAATTTAGCTTACCCAATTCACCTATACTACATGTCTTTGGACTTGTGGGGGAAACCGGAGCACCCGGAGGAAACCCACACATCCACGGGGAGAACATGCAAACTCCACACAGAAATGCCAACTGACCCAGCTGAGGCTCGAACCATGACCTTCTTGCTGTGAGGTGAACGTGCTACTCTACGCCACTGTGGTGCCATTATTAATATTATTATTATTATTATTATTATTATTATTATTATTATTATTATTATGAAGTCTCAGACTTAAAGTGTTTTATGGTTTATAACAGGATATATACCTGTGAGAAATGATTACCTTAAAATTATTATGAGTATGTAGTCAAATTATTTTATTTACACAAGTAGATTAACAGAAATCGATAACTGGAAACAAAATTGTAATTTTAGAGCAAATATCTGATTCTGAAATCCCTTATTCCAAAGGATCCTTTGATTTGAAGTGTTTATAATTTATTTATTTATTTGAAAAAATGTATTTACTAAGTTTGGAAATAAGCGCAAAAGTCTGAGTTAACCAAACTGAAACCAGTGCCCAAATATTTAGTTGTTTCTGTTTTTTTTATGGTCTCAATAGCCATTAAATTATCAAAATTTAGTCAAGTCAATTTAATTAAAACACATTTAAAAACATGAGTGTGTAACAAAGTGCTATACAATTACAATAAAAAATGATTAAAGAACAGGAACTTAACAACACACAACTGACAGACTTAACTGTACACATTAAGATAACAACATTCAGAATAAACAATTATGGGCAGTTAAAAAGGCGTAATATTCAATGGCAAAAGCAATCTAAATGGCTAAGTATCAGAAATAGGTCATGAAGTCCACAGTTTCAGTTTTGCTTTCAGTTAATGGAGACAAATGTCTTGCTGTTGAGAATTTGATATCTTTAAAACAATTGAGAAGATCACAGAAGAGTTCCCAGAGCTATGAGGCATATAAATCTGAGTGTCTTCAGCCTAGTAATAATATGACATCTTATTTTTCTTCAACATGAAATAAGACCCAAATCAGCAAATTGACATTAGCAGTGGTTATTGGCTGCTAGATTTGTGCCTATAGGGGCCTTTTGCACCTTCTAGAGGGCACAGAGTGCTGTTATCATGCATCCACATGGTTACTCAGCTATAGATGACACACGGCTGCAGCCGGAGGTTAATGAGAATTATTTGTATTATTTAATAAATTTCCCATTAATTGTATTTTAGTAACGTCTATCCCTACCCCAACCGTCACAGTAATGTAAAAACTGATCTGGATCTAGAGTTTTCTCTATTAGTATAGTTGATTAACCACAATAATTATTTATATCATTTATTAAATTCCCCATTAATTGTATTTTAATAACGTCTACCCCTGCCCCAACCCTAAACCCCAGCGTCAGAGTAATATAAAAACAGATCTAGATCAGCAGTCTTCTCTATTAGTATAGCTGATTAACCATGTGGATGGATGATAACAGCCTTCTGATCCTACTAGTAGGCACAGAAGGCTACTACTGGGCCCATCTCTATGAGCTGATGACCACTGATAACGCTCATTCAATCAAGTGATAACATTTGAAGTGGGTGCCCAAATAGGACCCAAAAATTGTGACAGTGCCAAGGGAGAGGACATCTCACCATTGTCTGGAGTATTTCAAGTATGCATGTTAAGCTGAACTGCCATTTATATACTCAATAAATTAATATAATTAAAATTATATTGGCAAGAAACACCTAGTCTTTAACTCGATAATTCAGTTTGTAATCTACTTAGCTGACATTTGACTATAAGTTATAAACTCATAGCAATGCATCCCTCATTCCTATCCCATACCTAAACCACTACAACAAATTTATTGGTAAATTAGTAAAAGGTTTATTGTGTCAAAAATCATCCCCTGAAACCACTCTCAATATATTATGTAACAACATATAGCTAAGGTAACTGTCGCAGGTTTAACCGCTGTCAAACATCCCGAAGCAAAGATGGTACTATAGAGAATCCTCTCTTGTTTTCTTTGTCTCCGTCAGTCACATGCTTTCATTGCGTGACTGCAGTTTCACACACTGCTCTGCTTTTGTCAGTTTGAGAGGTTGGTGAATGTCAGCGGCGTGTTACTGTGTCATGTGTGAACTTTAATGCTCACAGCCAATCTAATCACATGCTAAATGCCCTGAATGATGTTGTAGACAAATGCATACTATATCAATCAACACACATGCCCCCCCACATGCACACCTGTGCTTATCTTTACTTGTTTTTGCTGATTTTTTACATATCCTTTTTGGCTATCACAATTTACATGCACACATAGCAGGCTGATTAGCAACACTCTCCAGGTAGCAAAAAATTCTGGCCCAGATTTGGCATAAAGCTGGCACAGCAGGCATTCGTCCGGCACTGGCATACAGCATGTGGGCCAAACGTTGCCCGGGTTTGGCAGAGGTAGCACCGTCTTACAGGCGGCACTCAATACTTGGGCCAGATATCAAATGTAGTATTTGGCCCAGATGTTAAAAACGTATATGTGTGCCGAGTATGTTTGGCCTATCTCGACCAATCAGACCCCTTCGAGAAAAATCGAGGCTATAAAGCAAAATGCTTCATGGGTTTATCAAATTCATTGCAGTCATGAAACACCAACATATCTGGCCCAGTTCAGGCCCAGTTTTGGGTTATTAACTTGGCTGAGAATTGGCCCAGATATGGTCCATGTTTGCCCCTTGTATGGAAGCCAGACTTGGTCCAGTCATGTACCGTAATTCACTGCAGCATGTGGGCCAAGCAAATGCTGATTGTGTGGGCCAGATCTAGGCCAGAGAATTTTTGCTGTGGGTCGTGTATATAACGCTATCTAGTCTCTCTTTGTATTTGGAACCTTCATTCCATATGTAGGTTTTAATCCACATATATACTGGTTGCAGTTCCTCTAACATTATGATCATATGATTACATTGATTTCATTACCTTGACTTGATGGTAGTGTTGTAAGTGTATACGGTACATCTGTGATAGAATCGTATGATGTTTTTCAAGATTATCAAAATATTGCAATATGCATATTCCAAGGCTTTGTGATTACTGAGTACATTATGAGTATAGTATACACTATCAATGTTTACCTTGTTTGAAAAGATTCTACAAAAGTTTTTCTGTCTTAGTAGACCATCTGTGTACAACATCAAAGACATGGGGTGAATGTTCAAACGGGTTGTCAGAAGAAATGACTGATGGAATTCCATATTATAGCATTAATAGAAGCTCTCTGCTTTATTGGATTTGGTGAGGTGGTTTACTGCATATTGGGAGAGGAAAAGAGCCAACACTGAACCCTGAGGCGCTCCAGTGGGTATATGGACAGCAAGAGCTTTAATTCAAAGCATCAAACTTAGTGAAGTTTATTTATAAACTAATTTCGAGAGCATCACAGGCTCACGATTGATTGCAGCTGATCCTGCGTTATCCAGTTCATGATTCAGCAATCAGAGAATTCCTAAGCCACTATAAATATCGTAAGTTCCATATCACAGCCATCTTCGTTTTGAAGAATCCCCCTTCCACCCCTACTCCTCCTTCTTTCCTAAATGGGTAACATGGTGGCCCCGTGGTTAGCATTGTTACAAGAACTTCACTGGTTTTAGTCCTTAACAAGCCAGCCAATGTTTCTGTGCAGAGTTTACACGTTCTCCTCATGCTCACGTGAGTTTCCCCTGAGTTCCCCGGTTTCCTCCCACCGTCCAAAAACATGCAACTTAAGTTAATTGACTAATCCAAGTTGGCACCATAGACATGCTCCCAGTAGTTATCGCTTAAGAGCAATCACTATCCTATATTAGCTACTACAGCAAGGGAGTTCTCGAGATCTACCTGAGCTCAAACTTGGCTGGCTTGGTAAGGTAACATTTTTAAAAATTTTAATAAAAATAAATAAACCACAATGTAAACAATTAGACCCTTATAATTTAACTCTTTCAGTGTTGATACTCACTTTCTAAGCACAGATATATTGTCATGTCCTGTGTGGCCCATGAGCACAGGAAGTTAGGAAGAAGAATGCCACACATTGTTCTTGAACCACTAACAGAGGAGATGATTTTTTTCTCAGATATATACCTTTACTTACAGTGTGATGTCCTATTTACAAAAGAAGAGGTGCGCTATCATTCGGTAGCATACTCTTTCATCTATCTTTTCCTCCCTCGTTCATTGTCAGCCCCTGCATCTCATCTTCATCAAACCGTACATCATTGTCCGCTATTGTGGTATCTGTCCCAGACATTCCTGCCTTATTTCGGAAGATATCAGCTGTCCAACTCAGCCTGAGGACTCTTTCTTAACAAACACTTCGCTGATCTCTACTGATTACCCTATACATTACATTACATACCATTCACCATGTCACAGGGGTTTTTAAACTGGATAGAAAACTGAGCATGCTGTCATTCACACTCATGGTTTCAAATCCTTGCGTAACACAAAAGCAATTGTATAGCAAAATGTTCACACTGCTCTTTTGGATAAGCATAAGGTTACAGAGGCAATAAAACTTTGAAAACAACACCAGTATACCCTTACAATTAGTAAGCATATTTGGTGTGCAGACCAGAAGAATACAGCCCGTACCCAGAGAATTCCTCATCCCTAAAAGGGTATAATAATAGATTAAAAGTGAGGTGTTGGGGTGGAGGAAGGATGCTGAAACTGTCATTCATAATTACTGGATATATATATTCATTCATTGTCTTTTCAGCTTATTAATCAGGGGTCACCACAGCGGAATGAACCACCAACTTATCCAGTATAGGTTTTATGCAGCAGATGCCCTTCCAGCTGCAACCCATCACTGGGAAACACTCACACACTCTCATTCAAACATGCAAACTCCACACAGAAATGCCAACTGACCCAACCGAGGCTTGAACCAATGACCTTTTTTCTATGTATATTTGGCTGATTATCTGATCTTACTCCTCTTGAACCTTGTAATAAAAAAAAATCATTATCAGATGACCTACTAGTGTAAACTTGGCCTTGTGGGAAAGTAAAGTGTCCATCATATACACCCCAGGTAGCAAAGAATTCTGGCCCAAATTTGGCATAATGTTGGCATAGCAGGTATTCATCCGGCATCGGCATACAGCAGGTGGGCCAATTGTGGCCCGTGTTTGGCAGAGGTGGCTCCGTCTTTAAGGCGGCACACAATATTTGGGCCAAATGTAAAATGTAGTATTTGGCCCAGATGTTACAAATTGATATGTGGGCCACGTAAGTTTTGCCTGTCTTGACCCACATTTAAAATGCAACAAAATAATTTTTGAGTAAAGAAAAACATTCTACCAATCAGGTCACTTGAAAAAGCACGCCCATAGTGTGCTTAAAGAGCAATGCTTCATGGGTTTATCAGTTTCATTGCAATCGTAACACACCAACCTATCTGGTCCAGTTCAGACCCAGTTATAAGTTATTAACTTCCCACATAGCAAAATTTCTCTGGCCCAGCTCTGGCCCACACAATCAGGTTTTGCTTGGCCCACATGCCACAGTGAATTACGGTACATGACTGGACCAAATCTGGCTTCCAGACAAGGGCCAAACATGGACCATATCTGGGCCAAGTCTCAGCCAAGTTAACTCATAACTGGGCCTGAACTGGGACATAGGTCCGTGTGTCACAATTGCAATAAAATTAATAAACCCAAGAAGCGTTGTGCTTTAGGCACACTATGGTTGTGCTTTTTCTCAAAGCGACCTGATTGGTAGAATTTTTTCTTTACTCAAAAAATATTTTAATATATTTTTAATGTGGGTCAAGACTGGGCAAACTTATATGGTCCACATATCAATTTTTTTTTAATCTGGGCCAAATACTACATTTTACATCTGGCCCAAATCCTATGTGCCGCCCTAAAGATGGTGCCATCTCTGCCAAACCCGGGCCATGTTTGGCCCACATGCTGTATGCCAGTGCCAGAAGAATGCCTGCTGAGCCAGCCTTATGCCAAATCTGGGCCAGAATTCTTTGCTACTTGGGTTGGCTGTGATTTGACCAGTCATTTACCATAATTCACTGTGGCATGTGCACCAAGCAAAACCTGATTGTGTGGGACAGAGCTGGGCCAGAGAAACTTATTTAACTATGTGGGACATTTCAGTATAGTTCACCAAAAAAAAAAATCTGTCATCATTTACTCGCTCTTCACTTGACCATGTCAATGTGGTGATGTCAATGGCCCATGAACACTTCCTGCTTGTTATCGAACTATTTCATAACTGCAACAAGAGGCAATTCAACCAAAACTTCATGCTAAAACAGCTATCATAACATTATTTATCATCATGTGGCTCTTTTTGGATTCTCATAAGCCATAGAAATTAAAAATGTAAAACAGGAAATACGTTGGGACCATTGTTTTTGTTTACATCCCTCAAAATGGTTGAAGCAAGCTGGACACCTGTAAAGGTTTACTGATTTGTTTATCCTGCCATGGTCAATGATTACAGGTTTTAGCTTTCTTTAAAATAGCTTTCTCTTGGGGTTAACAGATAAAAGAAACTCATAAAGGTTTAACTAGGCCTACTAAATTGAGTGTGCGTAAATAGTGAGTAAATCGTGAACTATGCCTTTAAGTAGTCAATCAGTGGTGGACTTTTTGTACTGTGAATTCTAAGGCTGAATTAACATTGATACACGGGAATTGTGCAGTATTTTGCTTGGCGATACTTCGTGTCAATTCTCAAAAAACAATGTCTCAAAATGGATCAAGATTCTTGACAGGCGCTTTATGTTTGGGTTAAACCCTGACACTAGATGGCAGTGTTGTTATCTCTGAACGTGAACTCTGACAGGAGACCATTGATTATCTGTCTGTGTGTGTCTATCATTCAGCTCTCATCTCTAGCACAAGATTCATTCGACTAGAAGAATGAGAAATCATTGTTTCCATCTACCTGACTGGCATAGAGTGTTCATGAAGATACAGCACATTAAAGCCAATGGGACAACACAGACCCACACACTCCTGTGGGAGTTCAGTTGGTGAGTTACTCCTGTCTGGTCTTTTTTTCTTTCTTTTTCTCTCCCCCCCTTTTTTTTCAAATGTCAGTCTTCAGATGTCTCTCTGGCTGTTAGCTTCTACAACTGATGAAAGCCAGACTAAAAAAAAAACACAGCAGAGACCAAACAGTGAGAGAGAAAGATATTGAGAGATAATGTTAGTTCTTGATAGAGGGGATAGGGTGACGATTTGTTAGATAAAGAGGCACTGAGGGCTGCTGGGAGCTTGTATTAGGATGAGCGGCTCAGCGTCTTGTCTTCCTCAGCTGTCGCACACTCTGCTCTGAGCAGGATGTTAAACTTTCAGACGTCTCCTGCTGTGATGTAATAGTGTGTCATGAAAAAAGGAGACAACTTTATTGCTGCACACATACACACACATGCGCTCACGTTTAATGATTATTTTAGTTTGGTTCCATTAGATTTTTTTACTTAATTTTTCAGCGAATAAATCATAATTCTGTCTGTTAAATCCATATATGAATTATTAACATTATTACATTACATTAAATTAGGACCCAATGTGTTGAAATTGCTATACATTTAATCATTTTTATTAGTAGTACAATTCATGTATTATTGATCAGAGAAATTAAAAATTAAATCCAAGACTTTATATGAATAAAATAATTTTTCATTCATTGTTCTTTATCAATCTTTATTAATCCACGGAATGAAGCGCCAACTTATCCAGCATATGTTTGATGCCCTTCCAGCTGCAACCCAACACTGGGAAACATCCATACACACTCATTCACAAACAAACACTATGGATAATTTAGCTTTCCCAATTCACCATAGCACGTCTTTGGACTTGTGGGGGAAACCGGAGCACCCGGAAGAAACCCACACATGGAGAACATGTAAACTCCACACAGAAATGCCAACCTACCCAGCCAAGGATCGAACCAGCAACCTTCTTGCTGTGAGGCGATTGTGCTACCTACTGTGCCACCGTGATGCCCAATAAAATAATTTATCTATATATAATAAAAACAAGATTATAAAATAAGCATAATGAAGATAAAGAATTTATGTAGGATCCAAAAACAACAAGAAATCAAACAACCAAGCAAATTATTACAATGAGCCAAAAACGCTGAATAATAATAAAAAAAGCTTTTGGGAAAAAGTTAAAAAAATAAAAATTAAAAAATTAATAAGAATAATAAATAAAAAATGTGTTTTATTCTCATATAAATTATTTAAATAAATGAATGAATAAATAAATAAATAATTATAACCTACATTTCTATAGAGAGATAAAAAGCAAAACGCATAATGCATTAGTAAATGTTCAAAAAGCATAATGCATTAGTAAATGTTCAATTATGATTAATAAATGCTGTACAAGTGCTGTTCATGTTTAGGAAATGCATTAACTAATGAACCTTATTGTATAGTGTTACCAAAAACTAGTTTAAGGTTAATGTTATTACCTTTCTTAAGCAATGTTTTCCATTGTCTACAGAACAAATCAATGTTACTGTATATAATGATTTGCCTACTTACCCTAACTTGCCTAATCAAGCTAATTTGCCTAGTTAAGCCTTCAAATGTCACATTAATCTGAATACTAATATTTAAAAACATAACGGTAAAGGTAAAATACATCAGTATACAGGTGGCTAATAATTCAGGAGGGTTATAAATTCTGACCTCAACTGTATATAAATATTTATTTATTTATTAGATGATAATTAAATTTTTTAAGTCAAGTTGAAATATGGTAAAACTCAGCTGGTCATCAAACACCCTCGGGTTCCTGGTCTGGTTGACTCATGCTGTCCTCCAAACATCTCATCACATCTCTTTCACTCTCACATTTCTGCTATCATGGACTCCGGCAGATCAGGACTCTTTCCCTCTGATGCTTGTCTCCCGAAATCAATCCAAGAATCCCTCATCTGTTCCTGAGACCCGAGGAAGGGCTGGAAACATGACGTCAGGATCATATGACTATCAGTTGAGGTCATCTGTAAATATTGACATATTAGAGCAATGAAGGCATGTATTAGATCAGGGGTTCCCAGCTGGTTTTGCTTCAAGACGTGCATAGATGCAGTTTGTTTTTTGCATTGAGTGATCTGTTAAATGAGTACAGTAGTTCACACTGGATTTGTACTTGCATTAAAAAAAAATGCAGATTCAAAAAAGGAACCAGTTACATATAAATATATTTTCAACAGCTGAACATCATAAATGCATGAAACTCGTGACATCAAATGTTTGTCTTGTTCTTGTTGAATTTGTATCAACCCAGCCTCATACTGAAAACGCACCTCTATATACATTTCTAGAGAACACCAAATATGTCCCAAGCAGGAGGTATTTTTGTTTTCCTGAATTAGCTAGAGTGTGGTGAAGCAATAACCTTCAAAGCCAATCGCAGACATATCTGTTCAGTACATGAACACAAAAGCCAATCAGCAATGTTTAAAAACATGCTCGACGGTTTGATACTAAAGTCAACAGTTTTGACAACTCTAAATAATGGTTAGACATCAATTCTTAAAGTTCATCATTTATTGCAAAGAACCCTTAGTCTGCTTAACTCTTACAATGTTTTGTTGTGTTCTTGTGAATGCTCGCAACTAGGAGTCTTTGAGAAATCCAGTAGAAATGTATGCCTATAATGCCATTCCACCCATCCTGTCCCCTGTTTGCCCCTGTAGAATCTTCCCCAAGTTTTTGGCTTGAAACCAAAAAAAAAATAAATAAATAATCACCCATACACATTCATATTCGCTTGGCATGGCTTGTGCCATCTGTCCACATCCTGAGTTCCTGAAACGTGACTGTACAGAGGGATTATCTCTTCAGGCAGACAAGCGCTGCCCGCTCTGACAGTGGCAGCTCATGTACCCAGCACCATTCCCATGTCTCAATCTCACCCTCAGTCATGCCTCTACCATCCTCACTGTATCTGCTTGCGTAAGTTCTGTGCCAACATTCATGCCAGTCCATGTGCCCATTTCACTGTAGTGCCAGGGCCATACCTGCAATCACTTTAATCCGGAGAGGGTGTTCAGAGACACTAATCTGTGATGTCATGTGTGAAGGGCGCTCAGTTCATTGCCTGGGTTAACTGTGAAAAACATGCCCACATTACATTTCAGTGAAGAAAAATAAAGACATGTTCACCTTTTAATATGAACTAAAAGCTCAATATTTTTTAGATTATAATTTAATTTAATTTGATATATAGCACATATATTTAGCAAAGTAACTTTATTATTTAATTAAAATATTTTGGATACTGAGCAGCTTTCTTCAGGTAAACGTTTTATATGACAGTTTAAAATATCGGAAATTTCTATCTATATCCATCTATATATCTAATATCTCAAAATATCTGTTTCCGTATTTTGTGATTCAAATGTTAGTAAACTACTTGATCTCTGCTCTGTCGACTTTTTTTTTTGTTGAAAATCTAACTCTACAGTTTGACAAAGTGACTTTTATTGATATTTTAGTTAGTAATTAACATAATGTATAAGAAATAATCTATATAGAAATTAGTCTGTAAAATAACATAAAATGTACAATGGCAGTTTATTACAAGGTTTTTGTATCGTAACATACACCAACCCAGACAATATATCATTTTAAACTATTAAAATGTGAATGAAAGTAACTTTTTAGAACTTTTCTAGGTGAAAAGTTGTTGGAAGAAAGATTAAGGTCACATAATGCGATTGAAAAGCATAAATAAAAGGAGAAAAATAAAAGCATAATATGCAAAACTGCTTATTTACGAATATTATTTACAGTGTAGTTTAATAAATAAAATCTCTTCATTGCATAGCACAGTTTTTAATTAATATCTGCAAGGGATGCATCAAATTTCGTCCATTAGCACTGGCAAAAAATATGTGCATACCCTGTGAGCATGAATGGTTAAGTATCATACTTAAAAATTGTGGACGGACACTATTTTTATGAAAGAAAATGACAAAGCATTTTTATTTTAAAACACCATAACCATATAAGTGCTGTGGAAACATATAAAAGTTTTTCACATGAACAACGTTTCTTACTAGGAAATAGTTTTAACCCTTCAGTATAAAGGTGCTGTGCATCTCATAGCAATGTGGTAATGAATGAATCAGCATTTTGAATGAATCGAGTGAGACCAATGAACCATTCATTAAGACACTCACTTAACTCATTCCTGAATAACTAAATAATTCAGCAAAAATACCATCACTATTGATTTTAGTTTCATTTTTTGAATAACTTTTCAATTAGTCACTTCTATATTCAACATTTGAAATATTATTTTATTTAAATGTATGATTTTTACTTAGAAATGTTACATTTAAGGTAAAAACCAATAAATAAAAATAAAACAGCCCCTGGAACGTTTTTGTTTTTGGTAGTATTTGTAAAAGGAGTGGTCCAGTGTGTATTTTAAGGCTTGGTTATGTTTATAAGATGCAAAGCAATGTGTGCTCAAGCTTCATTTGCAAAAAAAAAAACAGATTATTTTTTCATATATCTTAGTTTGATTATACAGCAACTCAGCTAACATGACAATGACTGTCATATTTCCTAGTTCCTTCAAATGGCCCGCCATCAAGGGGCTCTGATTGGTCAGCTGACATAATAGCAGCGTCACGCCTCTACTAGCACACGCTTTGCCTCTGCTGTGTAAATACTGTAAGTCAGTGTAACTTTAAATGACCTTCCTCAAATGCTAGCTATATATTTTTTTATAATTCTCTGGAACATAATTTAAATTAAACTGTAAGCACTTCTCTCTTTGTGTCGTGTCCTTTGGAAGCCCAAATACACAAACAAAACACACTCTGTAGAAATAGGAGCGTTGGACGGCATTTTAGCTTTCTCTGCCATAACTTCACAGTGCCTTTGGCCACGCCCCTTCGTTGTGCGGTGTGTATGCGCGTAACCTGAAGGGTTTATGACATCATTAACCCAGATTGTTTTTTGTAGTCGCCAAACTACATTCGCTGTAGGCTTTGCTAAGCTAACTCCGTAAAAGCCAATATCTCCATTTGCGTTGAACTTTGAGCATTTTGTTTATGTTCACACAGATGTTTATGTTCACACAACTACATTACACATCTACTTAAGTTTAAAATATGATATCCTCGTGGACCACCCCTTAAATAAATAAAAATCCCTGATTTAGAGAATTGTAAAGCTTACAATCAATAATATATAGAATAAAACATTTAAATAAAAAAGTATAATGATAAAATTGCATGCTAAAAATGATCAAAACTGTAACTAAAATGAAACAAAAACAGAAAGGACAAAACATTTTAATACATTCCAGGTATTTTACAAACTATAATCTTACTAAATCTTGGTACTAAAATAATAGTGGACAGAAATACACACACTACAACAGGAAGCCTGACTGATTTATAGTAAAATAACCTCTGCTTGAGTTCAGAGAAGGTTGCTTTTCTGTAAATATGAGGTGTGGCAGTCACTCCGGAAGCACAGATATGAAAGATATAACCCCTGATTCAAAACACCAAAACCACAAAGACACATTGAGCTGCTGTTATTCTAACACCTCAAGAGCAAACATGAAAGTTCAGAAGGGTGACTAATATGCACACTACCTCTCTTCTTATACCTCTTCCACTCTTTTGGTTTTCTGTTTGAAGTGTTAAACCACCAAAAAAGGACATGCTGTTTGAACAGGGATGACTTTTGTTTTCTAATATTCTGAGGTGAATATGAAGTGTAAGGAATGAAAGATTTTATGCATGGAAGTGCATGATATGTACACAGTGCTCTAATTAGCTATACAACCTTAAGCCACAAAGATGGTAACAACAATCAGTAATATTTGTGTAAAGCTGCTTTGAAACCACGTATACTTCTGAAAAGTTCGACTTGATGATTCAAAACATTATGAATTCAAAATCATTTTCAGTTTTGAGAGACAACGGGATTCTTTCTTGCAGTTTCATCAGCTATTTAGTTATTACTGCCGGTGGAATTGAGTCAGGAAATTTTGGGCCTCCAGGGGCTTTTCTGGAAGCGTTCATGCCCAATTTGACATGCAGGTCAGAAGCTTAATCAACAGTCTACAGTGTTAATCAGCATTGATTTAGTTTTGATCATCTGGCAGCATGGGAAGGTTCAAAATCTGTCTAGCCTACTTTAATTGTCACTCAAAGTATGTATTTAAAAGGTGTTTCCTGAGCTTTCTATGAATATTTTTTTATATTAAATATTAATATATAGTGCTCAGCATAAATGAGTACACCCCTCACATATTTCTCTTTCCAATTTATTCATTCATTCATTTTTTTTCGGCATAGTCCCTTTATTAATCTGGAGTCGCCACAGCGGAATGAACCGCCAACTTATCCAGCATATTTTTTACACTCCTCATGCCCTTCCAGCTGCAACTCATCACTTGGAAACATCTATACACACTTACACATACACTATGGAAAATTTAGTTTACCCAATTCTCCTATACCACTTGTCTTTGGACATAATTTGGGAAATTAGAGCACCCGGAGGAAACCCACGCGTACTCCACACAGAAATGCCAACTGGCCCAGCCGAGGCTCAAATCAGTGATCTTCTTGCTGTGAGGCAATTGTGCTACTCACTGCACCACCATGACGCCCCTTCATTTCATTCATTTAGGCAGAACCAACTCCATCTCAGTACAGCGATGAGGGCCAATTATACACAACAATTATACACTAACAGAAGGTCGCTGAACGTCACACATATCAAAAGGAATCAGATCTTAAAACACAGATAAACTTAAAAAATGTCCACATATGGACTTAAAATCCACAGCTAGTCTCAAATGATTATTTAGTCAACAAACAAATAGAGGTCCGACATGAAATGTCTTCCAGAAGGTTATTTCTGTGGTCAGAACAATTCAATTCAATTCAATTCACCTTTATATGTATAGCACTTTTACAATGTAGATTGTGCCAAAGCAGCTTCACATTGAAGATTATAATTAATTGAAACAGTGTCAGTCCAGTTTTTAGTGTTGGAGTTCAGTTCAGTTCAGTTCAGTGTGGTTTAATATTCACTACTGAGAGTCCAAACACTCAAGAACAAATCCATCGATGCGCAGCTCTACAAGTCCCGAACCATGCAAGCCAGTGGCGACAGCGGCGAGGAAAAAACTACACCAATTGGCGAAAGTGAAGAATTAAAAAAAACTTGAGAGAAACCAGGCTCAGTTAGGAACGACCATTACTCCTATGGCCAGACGTCTTGTGCAGAGCTGCAGTCTAGACGCCGGAGGCTGGAGAACTCGAAGCTCGTCTGTCCTTGGAGGGTCACAGGAATCAGTCTCATGCTTGCCACTCCACCATGCACTGAGCTGCTCAGGATACAGCGTGTTCCAGCATAATGGAACCTTGGGATCGTCTCATCGCGGGTCTTGGATCACATAGTCTCTGGGGGCCTTGGGATGAGTATCCCCAGGTGGAAATAGAGAACAAAGAGAATAATTAGCGTAGCTGCTGTTCATAGTGTATATAAACCAGATGCGTGGAACACATTCATGCATCATACCGCTAAGTGATGTATTCAGTGTATGCTTTACTAAAAAGATAGGCCTTTAATCTAGTTTTGAACTGTGAGAGTGTGTCTGAGCCTCGGACATTACCAGGAAGGCTATTCCAGAGTTTAGGAGTCATAAATGAGAAGGCTCGACCCCCTTTACTTGACTTTGCTATTCTAGGTACTACCAGAAGCCCTGAGTTTTGAGATCTTAAAGAGCGGGTTGGATTGTAGCGAGACAGAAGGTTGGTTAGATAAACAGGAGCTAGATTATTTAAAGCTTTATAGGTAAGAAGCAGTATTGTAAAATCAATATGAAACTTATCAGGCAGCCAGTGAAAGGAGGATAAAATTGGGGTGATATGATCACATTTTCTAGACCTGATAAGAACTCTGGCGGCTGCATTTTGTACTAGCTGAAGTTTGTTAATAGAGGAGGCTGGGCAACCAGCGAACAGAGCATTACAGTAATCCTAGAAGTCATTAAACCTAGAAGTCATAAAAGCATGAACTAGCTTTTCTGCAATTGAGATGGATAGCATACTTCGTAACTTCATAACAACAGTATTTCTCAGATGAAAGAATGCAACCACTGCTTCAACAGGTTTGAAGAAAAAGAGGAGTTTCAAATGTATCCAGAGTATCTGCTTGTTAAGTGTGACATCATGCAAAGGGGTTTCCGTGTCCAATCGCTCTATCAGATTCTGTGGGACGACTCATTAAATGGTAATAATAAACGTTTACAAAGCGATCGCAATATATACATATATCCATGGCTAATATCCGATGGGCAGAAAGTGATTAATTTTAAATAAATGTAAAACATTTTGGTATTTGTGATGCAGCAAGCCCAGAGACTGTTGTGCACACCATGATTTTATATAAAATTCACTTTAATGTGTGATAGGACTAAAAAGGGGTCATAAATGAACATTTTCTCCATTCAAATGAGTAGCGGCTTGGACCCGGAAACAGTATTCCATACATCACCGATACATTACCATTTAACAAGCAGATAGGACTATTATCTACTGTAGTTCTACCAGAAAGACCAGGGAGATAATAATGATACTGAATTACATTTATTGATGAGTATTATTTGACAAGAGTATCATATATTTCTTTGGTGGAGGCCCCATCCGTAACTTGGTTTGGAAGCTTTTAGATCCAGCTACGTCTGCCGAGGACGAAGGCAGGGGCGGAGCCTTCCCCCTGGACAGGGCCAACCTGATGGTGGTGGGGAGGACGGTGGGTGAACGTCTGCTTCGGTGCCTGCAACCAAATGAACTAAATGAATGGACAGCTTATATATTCCTTGTGTCTCTTGGCTATTGGTTGGAACTGATTGTGATGTGACGTGGCATTAGGTATTCCTTGTGTCTTGTGGCTATTGGTTGGAACAGATTGTGATGAGTGGCCTGACATTAGGTCTTCCTGGTAGAACTATCGCTACAAGCTACATTTCTCTTATCTAAGATCATCTATTGTATATACATTAAATATCACCCCTAAAAATTACAATTACTGACCTGTTCTACACTAGAGACTAGATTAGATACCTTGATTTAATCATACAGTATCATAGTTTGACACTAAATCTGCTTTTCATGATCTAACTGATGGATTGTAGTTTAATTGCCTACAAATACAGTATACTTCGATATTTGATTTGGTAAGGATTTTCTGAGACCTAATATGGATCAAATTCAGTAATCCCTGTTGATGTGTTTTTGTATTCACTGCCATAAGTTGGTCATAATAATAAAAAAAAAACTAATGTGTCTTAAGTAGCATTCCTGAACAAACTCTGATATTAGTTCCAAAAAAAAAATGATGTATTGCAGTTAATAATCTTTTAAGTAATTTCTTTGAACGTTTTGAATCGGCAACTGCTAGCACTATACCTTGCCTCTCTCATCTATTTCTTTTTACAGTCTGCTATTTCCACTAAATTAGTGCCCAGGGTTTTAATTGAAGTTTACAAAAACCATTTATTGGTGTGCAAAGAGAGGTTGCACATGTTTGTGTCTGTCTGTTTGTGTTTAACAAATTTGAGCTTCACCCAGTCTATCGTTGGTTGGTTTATTTCCTTTCATGTTTTTCCGCATTTTCTACACCCTTTTAAGTAAAGTTGAGGCTCACCATTCAGCTAATGTTTTTATATTGAATTAGCACTTCGAAGCCCCAAAAGTATACTTTAACAGCATGTATATAATGCATGTAGTATATTAATTCATGCTTAAAGTGGACCTGTTATGCAGAAATCACATTTATAAGGGGTCTAAACAGTCTGTAAATATAACTAGCTTCTAATGGTAAAAATATTCATAACATTTTTGGTCACACTTTATTTTGATGGTCCTGTTTGTTGAATTTAAGTTACATTGCAACTAATTCCCATTAGATTATAGGTAGACTAGAAGGTAAGTGTAAGTTGACATGTACTTGCAAAGTTTCTTATAGTCAGTTAAATGTCTGTTCAATGTCAGTATCAACAGATATTAAGTAGACAGTCTACTGATACTCAAATGGACCATCGAAATAAAGTGTTACCAATCTTTTTTTTAAATAAAATTAATCTATAATGTAATGTAATCTATAATGTGTTGCCCACATTTTCAGGGACTTTCTCTCTCTCGATCTCTCTGATACGATGAATCCAGTCTGCGCTGCCGTAGCCTCCTCTTCCTGGCTAATGCTAGCTTGCTCATATAACATTACCATAACGTCTCCCTCATTCTCTCCATCATTGGTCTGTTTGAAGAAGGTGTGTACACATGGAACATGCCTCAATATAGATGCCTCCTCTCCTCTTTCTCTTGCGTTTGCTAAATCCATGTGCCCACTAATCAATCAATCTATCTATCTATCTATCTATCTATCTATCTATCTATCTATCTATCAGTTTAATTAAATAACATGCTATTTGTTCTATCACACAAACATCATGATTACATCACCTGAATACCAACACCTACACCTCATCCTCTCACTAACACACACCTCATAAACTTTCAGTAACCTTGCACCTGTGGATTTACTCCTGTGTTTATTCTTCAGTTATCTACTACTACTTCATTGTGACTTCCCCTGTGTTCCCCTCCAGCATGTTTCATTGATTCTTCTGCAGTCCTTGACAAAACAAACAAAAGTGTTACACTTACTTCAGTGAAGTGTATGCACTTGCCAGTCATTTTTTAGAATCTCCATCCAGCACTTCAGAGTCCTCTCATACAAGTATTCATTTAATCTGACCTCCATGGTATACTTCAGTTTATGTTGGGTCCATTCTGCAGGAGCCTCAATTAAAAAAACAGTTTACCATTTTTAATCCTTGTCCCTATCAGCATTTCATGACAGAATGCTGGACCAGCAAAAGTGATGTTATGAACTAAACAGATCCATTGCATGAAATTGTGATTCCCTTTGGCATGCCCCCACTTTCATTTTCTCATCCATCAGCACTGTCAGCATCATAACTTCCTATTCTGCCATAATAGCCAGTACCAAGGCCAACACAGCTCTCTCCTCTTGCTCGCCAGAAGGTTTCTTTTAACAATGTTCTTTTCACAGTGTTGCAGTACTGTTTCATTGCATTCATCTTTGCCTGATGCTCCTAGTTTCTTTGTTGCCAGTAGAGACTGAGGTTTGAGGCCCTGAAGAAAGTTATATCCTTTAAATTCCACTATACCCTTTGTCGTGTCCAAGCAGCACAGGAACATCTCAGGTAATACCATTTTCACCTAGTTGGGTCTCTGAAGGGCCTACAGATTGGTCTGAATATTTGAAAGGGGTGACTGGAAGATCATTATGCACATTGGCCTCTATGAATTTCTTGCTATGCCATACAAACTGATCAACACCCCTAAGTGTTCCTGAAAACTGTGAAATGCTTCAATCCAGTGTCTGAGTTACAAATTTCATCATTGTAATTCTCTGTAATAGAATCAAATCATTCTGAATATCTCACAGATTCATTTTATATTATGGTTGATGCTTTCAATATGTAATGATGTATATGGTTTTGAGCCTCCTTATTTTTGTGTACTGTTGTTGAGTCTTGTTGCTAGATTGCACTTTAGTTTGCTATGTTTTTTTTGTTTGTTGCAGGGTGGAGATGTCATGTAGTGTTAGGTTTGCATGATGTGGCACTAAAGAAAACACGTTGATATTGTGGGTCATTTTGGAGCCAGGAAAACTAATAATAAAGTGTTGCATCACTGTTTTGGCCATGGATAAGATATATAAAGAGTTTCGTTGCAAAACGAGATATATCCATTTTGAGAAATGTTGGTAATTTGACATTTTTGTTTAAGACATCAACAGTCAAGTTCCTTCACAATTTTTGCACATTAAACTATTATTTGAGCTCAGTGAAGGCCAGGGACACATCTTCAAATCCAGGATATTGTTTTATTAAATTTTATGTCCATAAATAGTTCATAAATAAGTCAAAAAGCATGCCAATATGCAACATATTTAACGTAACATTGTCAAACATCATCATTCATTCATTCATTTTCTTTTCGGCTTAGTCCCTTTATTAATCCAGGGTCACCATAGCGGAATGAACCGCCAACTTATCCAGCATTTGTTTTATGCAGCGGATGCCCTTCCAGCCACAACCCATCTCTGGGAAACACATCCATACATTCTCATTCACACACATACACTACGGACAATTTAGCTTACCCAATTCACCTGTACCGCATGTCTTTGGACTGTGGGGGAAACCGGAGCACCCGGAGGAAACCCACGCAACCACGGGGAGAACATGCAAACTCCACACAGAAATGCCAACTGGCCCAGCCGGGGATCGAACCAGCGACCTTCTTGCTATGAGGCGAACGTGCTACCCACTAGGCCACCGTGGAGTCTCGTCAAGCATCTTAAATTGGTTAAAAAAAAAAACAATACATCATAAATATATGGAACAGTATATACAAAGATTGATTAATAATACTAAGATTCTGAGTTAGTTTTGGCCAGAACGTACACAATATAACATATAATTTTTTATTCATTTATTTTTGCCTGGGATTTAAGCAGGCTTCACTGTGGCATTTGAAGAAATCTTTTGGATCATCAGTGGGAAAATCAACGATAATTTATCAATTAATCGTAAATATTTATAATATTCAAAAACATAATGCCATAATAAACATGATGTGACTATGGCGTGTGCCAGTAATCCAGGTCAGTCCCATAATGAAAAGGTCGCATAACAACATACCGGTTGAGCTGTCAGAGCAAACTAACTGCAGGATGTTTATTGTTTCAACCATTCTTAAGGTCATTCTTAAGGGCATCCGCTGCGTAAAACAAATGCTGGATAAGTTGGTGGTTAATTCCGCTGTGGCGACCCCGGATTAATAAAGGGACTAAGCCGAAAAGAAAATGAATGAATGAATGAATGAATGAAGATTAAGTTAGTTAGATAAACGACTTGCAGCTTGTTACAGAAAGAGTGTAGACTTATTATTAATATTATACAGCTAGAATGACTGGCTCCGTCTGGAATGACCGTCATCTAAATCCATGAGGTTAGCTTGACTCTAAAGCTTTGACTCTCTGACAGACAGCTGTTGATCAGTAGCGTAGCCTGCGTGACTGACAGCTTGCCTACAGTATAAACAATTAAATGACAAATGATTTTAGTTAGCCTAGTGAATCCTCTTTTTAAAAACATATGTTTTTTGTTTTGATATTATCGTTAAATCAATCTTGACTCTCCTCCCAGGGGAGGCTGCGCTTGTGCATATTACTGTTCTATAATATTATATGCTATATAATGTTATATCGCACTTTGCAAAGAAACTGGTCTGGCGGATATCGCGTTTTGTGAAAAAATACATTTTGTAGTAGGCCTAAAATGTTCATTCTTAAATTGTGTTAATGGCAGCAGTTCACACATAGATTAAGGAACATCTGAACTGTGAATTCCACTCATAAAATCCAAATGTCAAAAAATGAAGTTTAGTGCGTTTTGCAACGAAACTCTTCATTCATTCATTCATTTTCTTTTCGGCTTAGTCCCTTTATTAATCCGGGGTCGCCACAGCGGAATGAACCGCCAACTTATCCAGCATTTGTTTTACGCAGCGGATGCCCTTCCAGCCACAACCCATCTCTGGGAAACACATCCATACATTCTCATTTACACACATACACTATGGACAATTTAGCTTACCCAATTCACCTGTACCGCATATCTTTGGACTGTGGGGGAAACCGGAGCACCCGGAGGAAACCCACGCAACCACGGGGAGAACATGCAAACTCCACACAGAAATGCCAACTGGCCCGGCCGGGGATCGAACCAGCGACCTTCTTGCTGTGAGGCGAACGTGCTACTCACTACGCCACCGTGGCGCCGAAACTCTTCATATATAGCCAATTTATATAAGATCTGTCATATCTTTCAAATAATGGGTAAACCTAATCAGGGCATCCAGCCTACTCCTTTATGCCTCATTGCTTCATTGGGTAAATCCCTTTGAACACATTATTGTGGATTGTGTGGGTCTATAAATTTGGTTCGAAGTACATTCTGACAGTGATGTGTCATGTGATATCCTGCTGCCCATTAATAAAAAATGTTCTGTTGTGAAGGCTTTGACATGGTTCATTTAAATCTTTGCTATCCCCCCAAAAAATCAGCTAGACTGATAGAGGGAATCATTTTTCATCTTGCATGCTTGCAGAGGTTTGGTAACAGCTGCGTGTTAAACATCAGGAAAGCAATGCATGCCATCCACAGAATCAGGGAGCTTTGGAACAGTTCCACCAGAGCTTAAAAAAAGGTTACACAAAATGTATTGTATAGAGCAGTGGTGATCAACCCGGTTCCTGGAGATCTAGCTTCCTGCACAGTTCAGCTCCAACCCTAATCAAACACACCTGGACCAACTAATTAGGACCTGAACAGCACTTGATAATCACAGACAGGTGTGTTTGATATGGGTTGCAACTGAAATCTGCAGGATGGTAGATCTCCAGGAACAGGGTTGAGTAGCGCTGGTATAGAGCTTAATAATGACATGGGAGGAAGGTCTTGCTTGGTTGATGCTGGCTGCTAGTAAGGTAACTCAAGGAATCCATTTGGTTTTTGGACATGCAGCCAGAGGACCTTTATTCAAGCTTTTTGTTGAACCAGTTTCACCTAATAATATACTGGCTTATTGTGAGGGAGCCGTAGGTGAAGACATGGAAACGGTTGTGAATCCAAATGCTGGAGGTTTAATAAGCAAACAGCAATTAACAGGCAGGGTCGTAGTCACAAACAGGCAAATGTTGGTACAAACGATAAGGCAGTCCAAAACAAGCAAACAAAGCAGAGTCCAAAATCCAAAGAAGCAGTGGTCAAAAAGGCAGGCAAAGATCATAACAGCAAGGCAAAACACAATGGTAAAGGATACGCTCGGTAACGCAGTGGAACTGGCAATACTTCGCAAAGAGAGAGTCTACACAGTGTGTTTATATATGGTGGTGGCAGGAAGTACCACCGAGGAAGTGCAGAGTCAATATTCTGGAGAGCGCTCCCTCTGGTGGTGGGATGAATGAGACTCGGCCTCATTCGTTACAGTTATGTTAGTTCATGTCCATTTTTGTGATGTTTCATAACACACTGATTAAATACAGAATGACATAAATATGGAAAATTCCCCACCTTTTCATCAGCTATTCTATCGAGTGTCTCCAGACAAGCTGCATTTACTGGAGCAGGAGGTCAAAGATTTTTTTTGAGAACAGTGTTCTTTGTTCTCTGTTATTCTAGTTGGTCATACTAGTTAAAACACAGAAAACACACTGCACTTTTTTACTGATTACAGAAAGGTTCATGACATTATTAAACCTGACTGTTTTTCTTTACTTCACTTATAGAAGACTGCATAGACAGTATTGGTTCAGATAAATTTGTTCATAAAAATGTACCCTCTTAAAGAATTCTACCAGTTTTTTTTTTACCATTCCATCTCCTGTGAACAAGAGATTTCAAAATGTATTTCAACATCTGGATTATATGGTCACACTTTATTTTGATGATCCGTTTGTTGAATTTAAGTTACATTGCATCTACATGCCAACTAATTCTTATTAGATTATAAGTAGACTGTTAGGTTGGTGTTGGGTTTAGTGTAAGTTGACATGTACTTGCAATTTATTTAGATAAAGGTCTGTTGAAGGACTGTTAAATGTCAGTATGAACAGATATTAAGCAGACAGTCTACTAATACTTAAATGGACCATCAAAATAAAGTGTTACCGAATATATTCCTGTATGGTTATGAGTTTCGGATTGCAGAACGCTTCAGCAGCTTTCCAGCACCTTATGGGTGGAAGCAGGATTGGAAGAATGCAGTGTGTACCTTGATGAGATCACCATTTATAGTGAAATATGTGTGCTGTATACTTCCTCTTTTTTCATGTTTGATGGAGGCCTGTCTCAAAATAAACCAGGCTAAATTTGAATTTGCCAGAGCCAATGCAATTTATTTGGGGAAAGTGACAGGGCAAGGTCAAGTGCATCCAGTGCATGTTAAGGTCAAAGCCATAGATAAGTTCCTATCTCTGACGACATGAATACTGCACACAATACTCATGAATACAATACTCATGGATGATGAGGACTTACATTACACCTGTATAATTACATCGGATTAACCCTAATATTCCAGACTATTGCACAAAATGTAAAGATGAAATTGGTACTCTGTTTCACTCTATGTGGGAGTGTGGAGAGCTGCAGTTGGAAGGACGTGCTTGGTGTGGTCGGTGAAATGGTTGGAGAATATCTTCCTTTGGAACCAAAACTTGTTTATTACATACAGTTGAAGTTGAAGTTGAACAAACCATTGTTATATAATAACTTGCCTAATTACCCTAACCTGCATACCTAATTAACCTAGTTAAGCCTTTAAATGTCACTTTAAGCTGTATAGAAGTGTCTTGAAAGATATCTAGTAAAGTATTATTTACTGTCATCATGGCAAAGATTTTCGAAATTTCGAAATGTGTTAAAAAATCTTCTCTCTGTTAAACAGAAATTGGGGAAAAAAAATAAACAATGGGGCTAATAATTCAGGGGGGTAATAATTCTGACTTTAACTGTATATACCCTGTAAATGTGTCAGAGAATGCAAACAAAAAGAAACTTATTGATTTCAGCTTTATACAAGCTAAACGTGCTACAGTGTTGGTATGGAAAGATACCTAAAGACCTGTTCTTGCACAATGGATAAAGAAAATGTCTGATAATCTTGCTCTTGAAAAATTAACATACATAATCAGAGGTAAAGCAGAGACTTTCAAAAAAGTGTGGTCTCCTTTCATTTGCTTTATAAATGGATAAAAAAAAGTGGATGTCTTTGAAAAGATGACTGTAATTTAAAATTCAATTTAATAATGTTTTTTTTAGTATTGTGTTTTATTCTATTTTATAATTTATTTTAAATGTTTTATGTTTGTTTGTTTGTTTAACAAATGTTGGGGTCGGAAAGTACATTCTGAAATATCGTATAAGTTAATATATTATACTGTTTGCTGGGTTTTGTAATATAAATAAAATTTATAAAAAACTAAGTTGGAAAAAAAAGACAACCAATGCTTGTTTTGAGAATAGTGGACTATTACTTCAGCTTTTGTTCAAATTTTTCAACTGTAGTAGCTCCACCAAACAATCTTCTAGGATCATCTTCTGATCACAATATTTGTGTTCATTCATTCATTTTCTTTTCAGCTTAGTCCCTTTATTAATCTGGTCGCCACAGCGGAATTAACCGCCAACTTATCCAGCACTTGTTTTACGCAGCGGATGCACTTCCAGCTGCAACCCATCTCTCGGAAACATCCATACACACTCATTCACACTCATACACTACGACAGTTCAGCCTACCCAATTCTCCTATACCACGTCTTTGGACTTGTGGGGGAAAATGGAGCACCCGGAGGAAACCCACGCAACCACGGGGAGAACATGCAAACTCCACACAGAAATGCCAACTGACCTAGCTGAGGCTCGAACCAGCGACCTTGAACATCTACACTGGGTGTTGTTTTTGCAGCCATAATCGCTAGACATCTAACATATTCAGGAAGTTAATAATGTTACGCTGTCTTATTCATTTTGAGATTGTTTGTAAATGAGTCACCTGATGTTATCTCTCTTTTCCGCCATATTCAAGATCTATTCTAATATAGACCTTGGGTGGATTTTCATACAGAGTTTCATACAGTCGTTTTGTGTATGCATTTGTTTGGCTGAACCTATAGATTTTGGTTAGCTCTATTAAAGTCTTTAGTCATTGTCTTAAGGGGTGAAGGTGTTTAGGCTTCATTTTGTGCTTTCTTATTTCTTTGTTCTGGTGTTGGGTCTTGTTGCTAGATGGTGCTTGTTGGTTTCATGTGTTTTCACATGTGCGTGTTGAAGAGAAGAGACAAGCAGCAGGTGCTTTGGGTTACCTGTGATGAGTTGACTGATAAAAAGAATCTTGTCTCCAGTCTTGTCTGCCCTCTTATGAAGCTTGACCTCTCTCCAGCACCAGAATTTTTGTGCTTTCTTTAATAGTTTATTACAGTTTTTATAGTAACCTTGGATTACTTTAATAAACGTTCATTTTTAAGTAATTTAATCAATGCATGGCCTCATTGTTAATGTTACCCTGCCTCGAGCCTATACCTGTCAACCCTCCAGTTTTTCCTGGAATTCTCCTGTATTTTACAGTTCTATCCCGCTACCATCCCGTAAATGTATTTTCCCATATTTTTCCCGGATTTTCAGTCTTTCTCTTAAGGGTGACAATAAACATTAAAGAGCCGATCCTACCTATACGAACCACCAGGGGCCACCCATTGCTTTTATTTAGGAGCGATTTATTTTTATTAGCGGAGCGAAAGTCTGGGTTTTGGGTGCATGTTTGAACAGACATATACACATAATTATTAATAATAACATCTGAAGGTGATATATTAATTTTATCCTAAATGAGCATAAAAAGTTAGGAAATCAATCGAATGCTTTCATTATAACGTTATAAGCCTAGCAGTTTGCAACATCATATTCAAATGCAAGTCAAGATATTTGGATATAGAAAGACTGATTTTTGCAAACATGAAATGGGCACACCAGTAAATAAATGGCCATGGATTTCAAAGTGTTTACATCTCATTGCACGTCTTTATATTTTTGTCAAAGACATGAGAATTACATATTTGTTTAAATACTTTCTCAATTTGTTGCCATTGAGTGGGATTTACTTTGCATTTTTAACAGTCAAGATTTCCCTCTTCAAGGTCTCAAAAGTACTCTGTCATGCAGCCATCTTCCTCTCTGCACCCCTCTCATCTCTTTCTTCCTGCTCTCCTAGAGGCCTCTGGGACCCTGGAGGTTAATTAATAGTTAATTAGATTTGTTGAGATTGATTAGTGATTTTGTCTTGCTGCTGTTGCTGCACATCATTACCTCCTGCAGAGACATCATTAATGTGTCTTAACTCCTCAGGCTGTCTGATCACACACACACACACACCAACTATTGCCCTTGGAGGGCAACAGCACTCTGAAGAACAAGCTTTCCAAAATATCCCAAAGGGAGAGAGAGATGAAGACAGATATTATGAAAGAAGAAAAAACAAGAGAAGGAGAAAGTGTGAATACACGGTCACTTTAGTGAGCTGCCCTTGTGAAAAAGTCATAAAATTTATTTAATTGAATAGAAATGCACTTATTGTTTAACCTAATGTAGTTTTGATTTGAATATTGTGACATTATCAAGCCACGATTAGCCACATGCTAATGATATCCATTTTTTGTGTGAACTACAAAAGCCTATTGTGATGTTTTAGATCATTGTTGAGTTTCATTTTAGTTAAATTCCCAATGACACCAAAATGAACACCGCATGGTGTTGCCATATGGCAACATGATATTTATGTTCATTTTCATGCCACTGTTTCTTTAAAGGTGCAGTAGGTGATCTGCCACAATGCTTACCTGTTAGCATAAATCTCTGAAACACAGTCCCTCCTCTGCCGTCCAAAGCCATGCCTCCTACTGTATAAACATGAGCGTGCACACCTTAAAGATGACAGCAGAACCCTCTCTCTTGAGCTAAAGCTAAAGCTTGGCTGGCGGCGTGCAGGAAGTACACTCATTACTAAGCCATACTTACACGCTATTTCTGACAGAATATTCAGAGTAGCATGGTTAACAATATAGGGAGCATGTTACATGTAGTCATTGTTCAAAAATGAACCAGTGTGAATATAAAACCAATTTCAGCTCAGTAAAGCAGGCTAGGCGGAATATCGCTATTTACTGATGTTTTGTTGTTAAACTAAATAAAATCGACATTATCGATGCTGTAAAAGGTCCCTTATGAGGTCCCTTATCTCCAGAAGATTTCAGTGGCTAAACAACACTTCTGTGCAGATATAACCTATTCGTAACAAAATCTACATCAGCTTTGCATGACTAAAATAGTTTTAAAACACAACATTACCTGTCTAATGCTGCGTTCACACCAGACGCGGAAGGTGCACCACGCGCAAGTGATTTACATGTTAGGTCAATGCAAAGGCGCGAATAGACATCCTGCAGCACGATACGCATGAATTGCACGAATGGCGCAAATCGCTCCAGTTCGAAAATCTGAACTTCAGCGGACATTCTCGCCACGTTAACCAATCAGGAGCTTGCTCTTGTGGGGGTGTGATTATGATTTAGTGCCTGTTGTTGGTGTCCCGGAGGAAAATCCTCCTGCTGACACCGACAACAGTTATCAAACTGGGCTTGGCTCAGTCAGAAGCACCACTGAAAGCTTCCATCATCCAGGTTAAGTTTCTGGAGGAGTTTATGAACTCATAGAGCTCGGTGCACCTCTGAAATATTCTAGTGGACTTAGATACAGCTCCAAACTCATCTATGCTGTTTTTCAGCCTTCATAAAGCAAATAAACACAGTTATTCTCTCTATAAAACCCCTGTTAGCCATTTAGCAATAAAGCTACAGTCACCAAGCCATAGACAGAAGCCCTGCACATGACGTGTCTGTTCTCAAGTGAAATTGACATGTGAATGAAGCAGATTTGTACGCGCGAATGAAGTGAGTAAACTCAAATGTTCACGTGTCTATTTACATGAGAATAGAGTGATTTCTCTGCGCTTGCCACGTCTGGTGTGAACACAGCATAAGACAAATACTTCAGCCATAGTGTTGTCTTTCCTCCAGCGTGCAAAAGTAAATTCCAATATCGATTTGGTATTTGAAATAGTTTTGATTCAGCAAGTTTTTACTGCTCGCTCTCTCATCCTCTCTCTTTCATGAACGTGCAGCGCGTGTATGCACAAACGGCGAATCTGCGTGAACAGAGGTGCGCAGTAGCTCAAATCTGCATTTGCTGGAAGACAGTTTGAGCTACTTATTGGATTTAATGGAGATGCCAGCCCGACACTATTTTAATTGAATGAACATTTTTTTTGTCTTATGCCTTAACCAGAAAAATAAAAAATACATATAAATACATTTTCATCATTTACTTTAATAAGTACTAGGAATGTGAGGCTTTCATCCAGCAAAATAAAACATGTTTCTGAAGACAATCACCTACTGCACCTTTAATACTGATGTTCTAATGTTTTTGTTGAAAAGAGAAGACCTTATGGCCCGTTTCCACTGAGTGGTACGGTACGGTACAGTACGGTTCGGTACGCTTTTAAGGCCGTTTCCACTGTCTAAAAGCGTACCGAACCGAACCGTACCGTACCCCTTTTTGGTCACCCTTTCGAAAGGGTACAAAACCTAGAAAGCGTGCTGTAAGGCGGAGCTACACGCGCAGCTGAACGCCATTGGCTTACAGAGTGACGTCATTTGCTTACGCAACAAGCAGAATGAAAACAAAAGACCCGCCATGTTTAGTACACAGCCGAGAGACAATGGTCCGAAATAATATCAGCATATAATAACGAGCCATGGTCCACCCGAGCTTAAACAAACATTGTCGTCGTCTTGAACGGCCACAGAGCTGAGAGAAGAGCAGATTGTTATGGGTTACGAGCCCATCAGCGCGAGCGCGAGTGCTTTCGCTTTGTCGCTAGCGATCGCGTGCGCGTCAATATTTAAAATAACAAAGATCTTAACCTGGATTATTATCAACTGGGAATGACTGAGTTACTCTCTAACGAGAGAATAATGACGGAGTGGCTACATGTACTGGTGAAGTTAAGAGACACAGATGAGAGGTTTGCACCAAGCGGCAACCTCCCGCTCTCCCTCGGGAAGCCAATACGGAAGTAACTAAGACTTGCAATTCATCGAAAATTCCGCTAGTCCTGGCTGTCCTGGCTCCATAATAGAGCAAATCTCCAATGAGCCCACTGGCGAAATGGCCAATTTTACAGCAGAAAAAAAGGTGTTTACAGCCTGGTACAAAGAGCGATTTTGGTTCATATAGCTTATATTACCCTTCATGACAACTGTGAGGGGGGTGAATTTTTTTTTAACTCATCCGTTTCCTTTATATTAAGCTAAATTAAGTTTGCATAATTAAGGGCGTGGCCACTTGAGTGACAGCTAGTCGCGCTGGTCGCCGTCACGTCACCTCAGCTGATTCCGGCTGATTCAACGTATTTTTGTGTTGTTTTATATGGCTTTACACAGTCAGTCGCCTTTTGGAATTGTTTCCTGCAATTATCAGATAATATGGCATGCTGTGTGCACTTAATTGTGCTCACAAACCATTCACGTGGACTCACGTTTCCCAGGTGAGTCAAATTATATACTTATACCATCTCTATAAGTGTAATTGCTTTATTTAGGATAATTTATGATTTATAATGTTCTTCAGAACTGTAATGCACTCCAGAATCTGACAGATTGATCAGCTGTACCCTATAAAATCGCCATTTGAAGCGTTGTCATACAGTGTTCTGCCTGGATTTTCTAAATAGCCCTACATTTACTAACACAGACTATATCTGAAGTATTTAGATGTAATCCGCACTTTCTTCCTGTTGAAAAACGTCTTAAGAACGATTTTAAGTGGCTTGATGTATTACAGCAGTGTTTTCAACAGACTAAACACTTTATTGATATAGTGTACAACCAAGCACGTGTGTTCAGAACACAAACGAGTCGCAGGTAATGAAATATGATGTGTTTCTCCCATAAGAAAGCCCTTAGCTTAATGCCAGCATGCGTCCCGTAGCTCCGCTCATGCTCCGCCCACGCTCCGCCTCTTTGCCCTTGTTTGGTATGCCTCGGTTGGTGCGATGACGCGCGAACAAAATGGCGACGGTTGGCCACGCCTACTAGTGGCTTCTTTTGGGTTCATCAGAAACCTATGGGTGACGTCACGGATACTACGTCCATATTTTTTACAGTCTATGGTTTGCACAGACGGGGCTCTATTTCGTTTTGTTTTTGAACCTAAATGAGGCATACATATCTGCTGTTTGCAGTTTTTCTGTAATTTGGTAACATCGGAGACTGTGTACGGGCTGTGTGTTCATATATGCTGCATTTATTTATTTATTTGATATAATCGCGGACCGTAGGCTATTTCGCATCAATGATCTGCAGTTATAATCAGATCATGTTCAGTCAGTAATGACATTTGTACACCAGTGTTTGTGTGTATAATAAAGCATCTGTTTTGTGAGAAGTGCTTCTCGTATGATTTTTGAACGACCCATAAAGCTTTACTGTAGACATGTCCTCGAGGGAAAATGACGTCGACAAACTTTCTGTCGTACACCACGCCCATCAAAAGAGTACCCTTTTGCAGTGGAAACGCAAGCCTGATAAAGGTGACCCGTACCGACCCGTACTGTACCGTACTGTACCACTCAGTGGAAACGGGCCTTTAGTTTAGCCAATGATGTGCTTTGGTTAAGTCACATGACGTGCAGTGTTTTTTTTTTTTTTTGTGGCGCGATTTCTCACAGGCTGGCGATTATTGTGAGTAATTGCTGAATGCAAATGAAAACGTCAATAAAAACAAAGGCTCATCTCCTGTCAGATCAACAAAAAAATCTGAAACATCACCTCCAGTAAGTTATGATGACATATTTACAACTCAAAAAAGTTTTTATCAAGTTTTATCAAGTTTAATCAAGTTTTTTTGTTAATCGATCAAATGAACGTGTTGCTAAATGTAACGCAACAGTGGAATGTGCAATATTGCAATAGGTTAGCTAGCTAGCAAGGTCAAAGTGTAATCTTTTAAGTTGTAACAATAACAATATGAATGCTAGTAGTACAATGTTAGTAGTATAATTAGTCATGTGTTAATGGCATTTGCATTATGGATAAAATGTCATTTTAATGGCAATGCGTTTGATTAGATATAAATACAGGGAACGATGTATTAGTGAGGACCACCATGTCCTACAGTAAGTGAAAGAAGAACTGACTTTTTCTGCAGATGAAAGTGAGGTTGAGATTGATTTTAGTGACCATGAGAATGATACAGATTGGACATTTGATGAGAGCAGTGATGGAGAAGTTAGCTCTGAGACAGATAAGACAGACGTAGTATAGTATATAGCAGGGGTCACCAATCTCGGTCCTGGAGGGCCGGTGTCCCTGCAGGGTTGCCTGCATTAGAGTTGGAGCTAAAATCTGTAGGACACAAGTTTGGTGACCGTTGGTATAAGTATAATACATAAACATTGTTAGCTAGTAGCTACATTATTCTGAATCATCTGGGTATATTAGACTGGTTGTTTTTTAATTTACTGGAGGTAATATTTATACCTATTGTATGTTGTATACATGATAATATAATATTATGTTTGTTTTCAATAATATTCAGTAAAAAGAATGGATTAAATAAAAGCTGTTGGAATAACAGTTGTTGTAAAGTATGTAAGGTGTCAATTATAAGTTTTGTGTTAAACTTATAATACTGCAACACCAATTAAATCAAAACAAACAACAAAATTATTAAATATAAGGAAAGCTCTAAATTAGTTCCACCATTGGACATTGATGCCAATGAACATTTCATAAAGCACCTGAAAAAACCTTTACTCCAAATTAAGCCTAAGAAATGAAAAACAATTATATATATATATATATATATTCATTCATTCATTCATTTTCTTTTCGGCTTAGTCCCTTTATTAATCCGGGGTCGCCACAGCGGAATTAACCGCCAACTTATCCAGCATTTGTTTTACGTAGCGGATGCCCTTCCAGCCACAACCCATCTCTGGGAAACACATTCACACATTCACACACATACACTACGGACAATTTAGCTTACCCAATTCACCTGTACCGCATGTCTTTGGACTGTGGGGGAAACCGGAGCACCCGGAGGAAACCCACGCAACCACGGGGAGAACATGCAAACTCCACACAGAAATGCCTACTGGCCCAGCCGGGGATCGAACCAGCGACCTTCTTGCTGTGAGGCGAACGTGCTAACCA
>CAIGQQ010000153.1:2666313-2680478 GCA_903798035.1 Danio albolineatus
TTCATGTCGGCTTAGTCCCTTTATTAATCCGGGGTCGCCACAGCGGAATCAGCCACCAACTTATCCAGCATCTGTTTTACGCAGCGCATGACCTTCCAGCTGCAACTCATCTCTGGGAAACATCCATACATTCTCATTCACATACATAAACTATGGACAATTTAGCTCACCCAATTCACCTGTACTGCATATCTTTGGACTGTGGGGGAAACCGGAGCACCCAGAGGAAACCCACGCGAACATGGGGGGAACATGCAAACTCCACACAGAAATGCCAACTGACCCAGCCGAGGCTCAAACCAGCGACCTTCTTGCTGTGAGGCAACAGCACTACCAACTGCACCACTGTGTCGCCCGTATATACCGTATATATATATATATATATATATATGTTACGTTATAGAATGTAATCATTATTTGTTCATTTATTTTATATATATAAATATTACAGGTATATATATATATATTGTATTTTGGTTATGCATCTGGAGCTGATGTTGTGTTGTGCACTGTAGAGCATGCGTAGGTCTCTCTCTCTCTCAGTGTCTATCTCCTGCCCCAGATTATTTGTCGCTTCAGTGTGGTGTGCATGATTGACTGATTTTATTTGCTGACAAGTCTTGATTTATTTTCTAACCACTCTGCGTAATGCATCTGAGCCTGTGTGCTTTGTTTTTACTCCTATTAAAACTTTGTTATTTTTTTTTATAATTGAAGCTGTAGGTTGGGAATAGCCATTTACTTTAAAAAAACATTTTCTCCTGGTTTGTGGCAGAGAGACACAAATTGACGCTCTCGCCACTTTCAGTGTGAACATACAGTTAGCATTAGATACATGTAACTCTGTACGACATTGAGGCAAATCAGCTTCCAACACTAAGAGGGTTATTTTATCTTTATCTAACACTTTACTCTGAATTACCGCAACACTGGAAATTTAACACTAATGAATTTGGTGTGTGCTAGGAAGATACTCGTAAGCAGAAACACAAAAAAGGATGCACGATAGAGATTGCTGATGTGGAAAGGGGGTTGTGGGTGAGCCTCTGTCATCATTCAACTCTTAGCAGCCCAGCGTCTGGGCATGGAGATGCAGAGTAGCTCTTTACTGCCTCAATTTGCAAACTACTTAGTAGCACAAACACGCATAAAAGCAAAACACTTTCATCGCAGGCCACATAAAACAAACCAGGCGCTGATGTGTAGAAGCATCATATCCAGACATGTGATATGACGCTTTTAGAGCCCACATAAAAACTAATTAGCATCTAGAGCGGTTGTGGTGATTCTTTTAGTCAAATTTGTCTTCCTCCTGGGAGAGCGTTGGGAAAGGGTTAAAGCTGTCTAACGTTCACATCTGGGAGCCATTTAAAACATTCCACAAGGCTTACCACATGTTTTCAAATGGACAAGATCCCGCGAAAGATTCGGCTGTCACAGGGGCTGATGGGTGGAGGAGGACAATGGAAAGCTAAAACCGAAACTACATAATGCTGTCTCCTCCGCACAGGTGGGTGGTGGGAGATATAAGAGTCTGATATGGAAAACCGTTGTGTTTCTATGCATATGTGCACTGTATGTGATCCATATGTTTTCTCAGGGGTATTATACAGTTTGTTTGGTTTTCCTATATCTAGCCTCTAACTACCTCCAGACTTTACTCTGATAAAGATCTGTGCTTTACGTTTAGCCCCTTTCAGCTTTCAATCAAATCAGCAACACAAAAGGGTGAAGGAATACTCATGCCTGATCCATGCTTTTCTATCCCACTGTGCAAAGACATGCCCGAATGATGTCTATTATACCAATGGACGCAATATAGACATTCTAGACATGGCCGCCAAACATCTAATCTTTAGTGGGATTATTTTCCCCACTTACAGTTTTCTGAACATATGTCAAGTCAAACCAAAACTTATTCTGACACCTTCAACATTTCTCACATAATAGCAGTTAAAATGCTGTGGTTTACAAAATGGTGATGAAATATGATGAGATACTGTGTCAGAACTAATTAAACTTGATAATGTCAGATAGCCTGGAAAGTAAGGTACAGTGCGTAAGGCATTACAATCAACAAACAATAATTCAAGCAGCTAGAATGTGCTTTACATTTAGTCCCTTTCAGCTTTCAATCAATTTAATTCAATTCACCTTTATTTGTATAGCGCTTTTACAATGTAGATTGTGCCAAAGCAGCTTCAAATAGAAGGTTATAATAAAATGAAACAGTGTCAGTCCAGTTTTCAGTGTTGGAGTTCAGTTTAGTTCAGTTCAGTTCAGTTCAGTGTGGTTAAATATTCACTACTGAGAGTCCAAATACTGAAGGGCAAATCCATCGATGCGCAGCTCTACAAGTGCCAAACCATGCAAGCCAGTGGCGACAGCGGCAAGGAAAATACTTCACCAATTGACGAAAGTGAAGAATTAAAAAAAACTTTGAAACCATGCTCAATCAAATCAGCAACACAAAAGGGTGAAGGAATACTCATGCCTGATCCATGCTTTTCTATCCCACTGTGCAAAGACATGTCCGAATGATGTCTATTATACCAATGGACGCAATATAGACATTTTAGACATGTCCACCAAACATCTAATGTTTAGTGGGATTATTTTTCCCACTTACAGTTTCTTGAAAATACATGAAGTCAAACCAAAAATTATTCATACACCTTCAAAATTTCTCACATAATAGCAGTTAAAATGCTGTAGTTTACAAAATGGTGATGAAATATGACAAGATACTGTGTCAGAACTTATTAATCTTGATAATGTCAGATAGCCTGCAAAGTAAGGTACAGTACATAAGGCATTGCAATCGACCAACAATAATTCAAGCAGCTACAATGACAATTTACACAACAATCAATAACGACAGCCTGGGGTCTTGACATGATTTGACAGATCCTGGATCATGATAAAAGACCTCCGGCTAATTTGGTTCTTCCAACAAGTTTGAGAATCAAATGAAAATATCTGAATGAATTTAGCTGAGATTAGCTATGCAGTGGTTGGCTGGCAGCAAGACAAAATCAATATGACATCATCTAATTAATATTCAATTATTAGCCATGTGAACAAAGTTCCAGTCAATAAATCAGTTTGTTATATGATACACAATAACAGTATAATAATGCCTGCAGTGTGTCCAGAAGTTTAAAACAGATGCTTTGAAAGTTTGGAACGTGGGCACTGGGACTATGCTGGCTCTGATGTCAACATGGCAGCTTGGCAAACATACATAGTAATTAGGCTTGAAACAAATTGGTTTGCATTTTGATTCCTTATTTTTCTAGATTGTGTCCAGAGTGGTTAAGGTCAGTGCATGTGCAAAAGACTTTTGACCAACCCGGGCTCATGAAAACACCTTTACATACGTTTCTGGAGGCCGAAAAAGACATCCTAGGAGGTACATATTTTTGCAGTTTTTGTTTTTGTGGATCCACGAGAGGATACTGTGTACGCTTTTTCATTCATTCATTCATTCATTCATTCATTCATTCATTCATTTTCTTTTTGGCTTAGTGCCTTTATTAATCCGGGGTCGCCACAGCGGAATGAACCGCCAACTTATCTAGCATTTGTTTTACGCAGCGGATGCCCTTCCAGCCACAAACCCATCTCTGGGAAACATCCATACATTCTCATTCACACTCATACACTATGGCCAATTTAGCTCTCCCAATTCACCTATACCGCATGTCTTTGGACTTGTGGGGGAAACCGGAGCAGCTGGAGGAAACCCACGCGAACATGGGGAGGACATGCAGACTCCACACAGAAATGCCAACTGACCCAGCAGAGGCTTGAACCAGCGACCTTCTTGCTGTGAGGTGACAGCACTACCTACTGTGCCACCGTGTCACCTGTACGCTTTTTCATATCTCAAATTTCTCTCACAAGTGCCTTTCGTGCCTGCTGTTCTCGCGTAAATCCTCCAGAGGCCGCTGTCGACTGACTGAATGAATGACTGACTGACTGACTGATCAATCGACTGACCCACCCTCCTCCTTCCCTAAACCCAACCAACATTTTTCAAAAGCAATCCAGAAAAAGAAAAGCCCTCGTCTGATTTTAACCACCTTTTCAGATTTTACAACAATCTCACTCTGTTATTTACTTGTTTACTTTATTTTTTTTTGGATTCTGTTTTTGTTTTACCTGCTTTCTGGAACTGTTCTTCACCAGACTTGAACCCCCGTTGTTGTGCTCAACTCCTCTCTGCGTTTCAAGTCAGCCGAAATACATGTCGAGCCAACTGAACAAACTGCTTGCAGTGGGAAAGTCGTCCACACTGAGGCAAGCGGTCAGCTGGTAAGCATGAAAAAAATGGCGTCATACTGTAGTGTTTGTTTAAAAAATGAAACGCAGCCATACATACCTCTGACTATATAATTCACAATCTCCACATACGTATTTAGGACTACGGTTTCAGAATGAGCCTGTGTTACTTTTGATTCTCTCAACAAATATACACTATAATGATGTTCCTTAAAGATGACAGTGAGCTGTTAACACACCTTTTCTGAAAGCTGAAAGTATCAACAGACATCTTCTTGTGCATATTGCGATGTACATCAGAGTGGAACAGATTATTGAAGATGAAAAGAATGTAAGGAAAACACTTGGTTATACATCAGATTGTATTATTAGATATGTGTGTGTGTGTTGTACTGAGAAATAGAAGCAGATAAAGAAACTTTCGAGGACACAGAGGCATGTCACAATGAACTTAAAATATTGTCACATTGTTTTGGCATATGCCTGTGGGTGAAATGCAATGATTTCAGTAGGATACACATGATCAGGAATTTGGCACGACGGAGAAATATTTCCCCATGCAGATTTCATAACAGGTTAAAGTTGGTCATGTGACTTTGACTGCTGACTGAAGGCAGTTTTTAAGCTGATAAAAGGATATTTTAAAATATGGAAAAAGGAAGAGAGATTAAAAAAATAAAAAAGAACGGATTGGCATTATTCTGGCACCTGATCATAATCTAATTCTATGGAAAGCCCAGTTTAGTTGACAGACTCATACCTGGTTTAACAGACAGGGCTCAGATGAAGACTGTATTAGGTCAATTCAGTTAGAACATTTCAGTAACTTTGATGAATTTGCCTGAGAAAATAAAATCACTAGTGTTCATCTTGAGACATAACCAACACAGGCTCATTCAGAAAACGTAGCCTATGTACATTTCTGGAGGTCATGAATTATGTAGCCAGAGCTAAGTATGGCTGCATTTCATCTTTAAAATGAACACTATGGTGTGGTATGATGCTTTGTTTATCCGCTGACCTTTTACCTCCACCATATGGATGGCTTTCCTGTTGTTACCAGTTTGTCCGGTAGCTTGACACTTACGTTGATGGACTTCAGATGCAGAGCAGAGTTGACTGCCACAACAGGGGTTTGAGTCTGGTGAAGAACGGTTCCAGAAAGCAGGTGAGACAAAAGCTAAAAAATAAGATAAACAAGTAAATAACAGGGTGAGAATGTGGTAAAAGCTCATGACATAGTAAAAATCAGGGAGCCTTGGGGATCGGTTGGTCGGTAAGCCAGTCAGTCATTTGACAGTGGCCTCTGGTAGATTTATGTGAGAACAGAATTATGAATGACATTCGCGAGAGAAATTTGTGATCTGAAAAAGCGCACACAGCGACTCCTGAGCCTGACAAAACAAAGACTATTTAGTATTTTGAGATCAGTCAACGCAAGTTTTTTTAAGTTCAAACATCTGAGACTTACATTTTAGTCTGAGATTGAGCTTAAATCTTGCCTGTGAAACCTGGAGTAAATTTCCAGTTTTCTTTGACTAAGCTATTCTGAATAGATCACAGCAGGTTGTTCAGATGAAGGCCAAACTAATCATTCTTTCAGGCCTAGCAAGAGAAGTTGGGTGCTTCTAATCTATCATTTCTGGGAAACGTGAAGTTTGTTGTCAAATTGAGGGAACTCTGAACCCAAAAGAATGAAGAGTCGTGGTTTGGTGATGTTTTCTAGTTGGGCCTGTGTTACAGCTCCTTTGGCAACTTATTTCTTTCATTGTGGTTATCAGCCATGGTTATTATCCATGCTGAAATGAATAAAGGTTGAAGCAAAAAACATTAAAATAATTTGTGTAAAAAAAGAAGAAAAAATTATTGTATTATTATTATTTGAATCAATTATGAATGAATTATTTTGCAGTGTAATGTGATGTATGTGTATTTATTTAGCGCATTCATTGTGTATGGCCAGACACCCAAAGTGCTTCACAATCATGGTGGATGGGTCTCTATACACAGCACCACCAGTGTGTAGCATCGACTTGGATAATGCGATGGCATGCAGCCACAGGACAACAGTGCCAGTGTGCTCACCACACACCAGTTATAGGTGGAGTGGAGACACAGTGATTGAGCCAATTCGATGGATGGGGATGATTGGGAGGCCGTGATGGAGGCTATTTGGCCAAGACATTGGGGTTACACTCCTACTCTTTACTAGAAGTGTCATTGTATTATTAATGACTTCAGTTTAACGTCCCATCTGAAAGATGGTGTTCACTGGCAGTATCGTGCCCCCCTCACTATACTGGGGTGTTAAGACTAACACAAAAAGCAGGTTGAGCACTAACAGCAACCTAGTTTTCCTATGTGGTCTCCCATAGTAACCAGTCTTGGGCTGCAGGTTTGTATGGCTATGACATTATTGTATAGTAGCTCCAATAGTAAATAGGAATAAAATGTTAGCAAACAAGAATGGTGGTTTTCCCTTGCTTGTCTGCAACAAGCATTCATCGAAATATAAGAAAATGGCAAACAGTAATACCAGATAACCAGAAAACACTTTACTTGAGGTTGTCAAGACACCTTTATAATATGACCTAACATAAAAATGAATGAGATCTTATGCATGCTTATGACAATTGCGATTAAGTGTCATTCGCTCAGTTATGTCATTGTAAATGCAAAGATGACATTGTTTGAGATGTCTTATGTCTGACATGAGCAAATACATCACAACTTGTCTGTCTTTTTCATGACAATATGACACTATCAACACAACATAAAAAGTCTCAATACCACTGATCTATAATCAATAAGTGGATCAATAACAACAAGACACTGGCAAGATTCATTGCCTTGGTAATGTTATGTAGTCATGACAAAGACAAATACAAGTTGTGATGTACATGGTTAAGTCAAGTTGTCATAACAAAGACATCCCAAACAACTAATATAACATACCTCAGCGAGTGACACTTATTACAGTTGTCATAAGCATGCATGAAACCTTATTCATTTTCATGACCTGTGTAGTGTTCAGTAAATTGTTACCAGAGGCCCGTGCAGCAGAGGAGGGGGCTTTTGGGTGCTTGAGCACCTGCCTTTTTTCTCTTGGAGAGAAAGTGCCACCTAAAAATGAAAGTGCCTCCCCTTCCCCCCTTCAACTGAGCGAACAGATCCAAAAAACCCTCCCCCACTCTTCAATGTCTCTGCACACCACTGACAATAACCACTTATTATGGTATCCATTAATAAAATAAAGATGCGTGTTTAATGGAACGCTTCCTCTGTATGGACTGTATCTGTTGTAAGTGCAGGGGACAAAATTGTCCATCACAATAAAGAGATTCCCATTGTAACTGACACCCATTGAATATTTACAGTATAGTATCTGTGTTGGGTTCACAAGCAGTACTTCCATTTGATTCAAATGTGTGCGAGAATATTCTCACTGTGAGCTTGTGGCTAGTGTCAGCAAGCTATTTGGCTACTATAGACTAGCTAGTGGATTTACGCAGCAGCAAGAGTATGTACTTTTTTGATGTCATAATAATATGTTGGTCATTTGTTTGAAGCATATTTACTTAATTCGAACCAATGTAAAATGGCGTCATAATTGGTTTATTTTGTCAATCAAAACGTGTGTGACATTACTTTCTCATCTGTGAAAGAAAAACAATGTAAGGCAGCTCATTTAACGCTCATTGTTATTTATTGGTTGAGCACTAATGTAAAGGGTCCAAAAAGCTCCAGAAATTTCTCCACCACACACACACACAAATGAAGATCTGAGGCAAGATGTGTTTCCAGTGCCCTTTTTGAGCTAAAATGAGCAGCATCGCAATTATTACAAGAAAAAACATCTATATTTGAGGATTCTCCCCTTATTATGATCACACCTTAAAACATCATGTCCTGTTTTTGGTTTCTTTAGATATATTTGGTCTGCTTTAATATTTACCAGACTGAAACCATACTGATATTTTGTATATATCCAATGCCTAAATATCTAGGCCAGGGCTATTCAATTAGTTTGTCATGGGGGCCAGTTCATGAAAAGAATCCCAAATGAGGAGCCGGAGAGATACTGTATGACTTGCAGTATGAGTGATGACACAACAGCAATATAAGAGCCCATATGCTGTATTTTTGCTCCTAAAGACACCCACTTTGGCTTTTCTACATAAAAACGTTAATATGTTGTATTTTGAGACGACATAACATCATGGCATTGTACAACGAGGCTTTTTTTTTACAAACATATTCAAATGTTGTATTTCGAAGCACAACAAAAGAAGTGTATTGTTCAAGTAGGCTTCTTCTACAGTCACACTCATTCATTTGTTGTTTTGAACTGCATAACAATTAGGGATGCAGCGATTATAGATCTTAGTTGTACGATTATAGTCTGAAGAATAATCATGGTTTCGCGGTTATCGAGATTATTATGCATTTATTTAATACAAAACACTTCTAGTTTAGAAAATCACAAGAAAATTATATTTTAAAGTGTTGTTTATTGCTGCTCAGTGACCAAATAACAAACAAACAATAGTCCATTTCTCTCTTTGAACTTAAATGAAAAAGTTTTTGATTTAAACACGAGTGATAATTTTAAAATCAAAATAAATGACTGAACAATGAATAATTGAATAAAAATAACAATAAATAAACAATAGTGTTTGTTCATTTTAAGAATTTAAACAAAGCGCCACGGTGGCATAGTAAGTAGCACGTTTGCCTCACAACAAGAAGGTCGCTGGTTCGAGCCTCGGCTGGGTCAGTTGGCATTTCTGTGTGGAGTTTGCATGTTCTCCCCGTGGTTGTGTGGGTTTCCTCCGGGTGCTCCGGTTTCCCCCACAGTCCAAAGATATGTGGTACAGGTGAATTGGGTAAGCTAAATTGTCCATAGTGCATGTGTGTGAATGAGAATGTGTGGATGTTTCCCAGAGATGGGTTGCGGCTGGAAGGGCATCCGCTGCGTAAAACAAATGCTGGATAAGTTGTTGGATCATTCTGCTGTGGCGACCCTGGATTAATAAAGGGACTAAGCCGACAAGAAAATGAATGAATGAATTTAAACGAACTGTTGCTATTATCTGCGTTCATACATACATGATCATTTCAATAATTTGTAATAATTCATCAAATGTATGTTTTGTTTTCATTGCACTGACAGCCACGCACAACTCTCATCACCACAGCGTGAGATCATTTCTGCTGTGTGCGCCTATATATTGTTAATATGCACACATCTCCATTGGAAATAATTAACTTGCGTGTGGAACAGACGCAATATGTGAACAGCCTACTGCTATAATTAATCCAATGTGCATGCGTATTAGCCTCGATATAAGCTCGGAACTTTAAACTAGCACACAGTTGGCATAACTTTAATTAGCTGCTGCAGTTTTGTTCCATGGAAAAGAAATGCAGCGTTGAGAAGCCTTTACGATTAATCAACTGTAATGAATTTAAGCGCGGTTAATAGTGAAATCGGCTAATCATTGAATCACTGCATCCCTATTAACGATATCAGTGCACTGTACAAAAGTCCTTTTCTACAAACCATATTGAAGCGGACACTATACAAACATATCCAAATGTTTTCGGCTGCCTGTGCCACTCGCTTAAGTAAGGGATAATTAATGGCTTGCCGTGCGTTAAAGAATTTTAATGCATAATGTGTAGGCAAAGCACCACACGACGCGCAGCAGAGTGTGGTCGCCTCCGCGAAGTGCATTAAAATCCTTTAATATACGGCAAGCCATTGATTATCCCGCTTATTCCATGGTCATTTGCCAAGGTAGGCCTACATTTAAAATAGTTTTTCTCTTTGCAGCGCAATATTTGTCCGAATTTTTGTCCGTTTCTACATGTTAGATTTTCTAGTCCCTCCACTGAATCAGCTGTGACAGGCTGACAAGCAGACAGAGAGAGAGAGAATGTGCGTGCTGTTAATACCTGCTAATATGATTTAGATGTGATTTCATCAGATCACAGGTGGACAATCAAGACATTCCCAGTCACACCTGGAGTGTGTTTCCAGTCACACGTTTCTTTTGTCTACTTTCTACCGCTTCTCTGACGAGGGAGAATCTGTATAATAGCTTTTTTTCCCTTAACATTACCTTTAATACTACGAAAGCTGGCATACCTGCAGTATAGCAGAATTTCCACCATTTACATTTCATAATAAACATTTTCAAGTGTACTCTAGAGTCTTTGAAGCAAAAAAGGCGGAGCCGTTTGCGGAGCTGCCGCTGACCGCCTGGAGCTTCAAACATTTTTAAAAACGTGCTTTTCTTACACACAAACTGCCAATTTGACTTCAAAATAACTATAGTGTCGCTTGAAAAACTCTTAAAACTTCATTTTGTGGTATAGTTTATGAGTATTTTACTAATTTTGCGAATTTCCCGTCCGCCATTAATAGCCCTTATTGGTGTCATGTGCAGCACATGCGAGTTGTTATGGTAACTGTAAACGTTTGGGAGAAGCGCATTTATTTCAAACTGTGATCAAAACTGATTGGAACTTCCTGTGCGTTTCAACGAAAATAATGCACACCCTCCAGCCAATCAGAATCAAGAATTTCAACAGACCATGGAATAAAGTCACTTGACTCACTCTCTGCTAAGCCTTCAACTGCAGCTCTTGCTGTATTGAACAGACGCACATCACTTCATAACTATAGCAGCAGTTTTTGGACTGAACTAAATTTATTTTTGATGTCTTGGATTTGGACCACGGGCCGCCAATTGAAAAGCCCTGATCTAGGCTGAAAACTGATTAACCTGAATTAGTTTAAGCAGACACTCTAAAAGCTGACCAAGCTAAATATCTTTGAAGTATTTATTATTTACATTAATTTATTTATTAATGGGTGAGCTCAAAACGTACACAGCAAACCTTCATTGCAAGCTAGTCAAATTTAAGCTTTAGTAAACATCATCATCATGCAGTGCTCTCTGTTAGTCTCTTTAATGCCATCACAGTCAACCTGTCAAACTGACTGACAAGCAAAGCAATGCAAGCTGGCATCTGTCAGAATGGACTGATTAAACTGAGTGCAATGCTGTCCTCTCTTCCAGGGTCTGAAGAGTTTGTCCATTCTAGGAAGAGGACCTTGAGGTGGGCAGGGCTTCTTTTGGATCCAATTCGGATTTCAGACTGTGCGATGATACTGATACTTTATTTGTCCGCTTGGCACCAGCATGTTAGCTAAGATACCGAAAATGTTTTTCTTGGGAGGGTCACATCTCTGGCTGTGAGGAGCAGCATGGCTCTCGGTGGATGTTGATTGGGTGGGCTAGTGTTACTCCTAAAATAGGTCTGGGCAAAAGCCTGGTGTAGAAACCATCTAACATGACATTAACCAGGGTGTTGAAGAAACACCTGCTGGGATCATACCAGGTAGCCAGCTGGAGAAACCAGGATTCACTTATTCACATTATTTACTGTACCTCATCTACTTTTTATTAGTACTGCATATCAAATGAGGGATTGTGCTTCAGGGGAACTTTCATTTAAAATCACTAAAACACAATCAAATAATAAAGATGTGCTACAAATAATTTATTTACATATTGAAAACAGAGTTTTCCCAGAGATGGGTTGTGGCTGGAAGGGCATCCGCTGCGTAAAACAAATGCTGGATAAGTTGGCGGTTCATTCCGCTGTGGCGACCCCGGATTAATAAAGGGACTAAGCCGAAAAGAAAATAAATGAATGAATGAAAACAGAGTGAGAGGTGTGTTGGTCTCTTTCATGAGTTTTACTGTGACATATGTATCACTAGCAGAGGGGGTAGAGTATCCATAATCTATACTCAAGTAAAAAATACACATACAGCTGAAGTCAGAATTATTAGCCCTCTGAATTATTAGCCCCCCTGTTTATTTCCTCCCCCAATTTCTGTTTAAGGGAGAGAAGATTTTTTATAACAGTTTTAATAACTCATTTCTAATCGCTGATTTATTTTATCTTTGCTATGATGACAGTAAATAATATTTGACTAGATATTTTTCAAGACGCTTCTATACAGCTTAAAGTGACTTTTAAAGGTTTAACTAGGTTAATTAGAGTAACTAGGCAGGTTAGGGTAATTAGGCAAGTTATTGTATAATGATGGTTTGTTCTGTAGACTATCTGAAAAAATATAGCTTAAAGGGGCTAATAATTTTGACCTTAAAATGGTCTTTAAAAAATTAAAAACATACTGTGAAAATTTCCTTGCTCTGTTAAACATAGTTTGGGAAATATTTAAAAAAGAAAAAATGAAAGAGGGGCTAATAATTCTGACTTCAACTTGAAAAGTATCAAATGAAAAAAAAATGCAAGTAAAAAGTGTTACTTTGCAACAGGAAACTGGCTTTTGACATCTTGTAAGGAAAACTGAACTTGACACTATGGGTGATCTTATCTGATAAACTCACACGTCTTCAGTCATCATACCAACACAGGTTTACATGCTCTAAACAAAACCTCTCGCAACTTAACCTCCTCAACACTCCGACATGATGAATCATATTTTATGACCATTTGACACTAAAAGCCACCAAACTTTACCAGCAGAGTAAGAGTAAAGTTTTTTTTTCTTTAAAAATTACTTTTAAGTCATTTTAAAATAAAATTAAATCTTTAGATGTACTCAAAAAATACAAATTACCCAACAAATCATTACGACCCTCTTCTGATCACAACTGCATCTGCAGCCAACGTTCTTTTGAGATTACTGTGTTTTGTTCCTTCGGATTATTTTGTCTTTTTATTCGTCACAGTATAGTATTATGTGATTTATTTCTGTTAATTTGCACCAGAAAGATTGGTTTACAGTTTATGGGATCATGGTCTGCAGAACGTAATTTGTTAATTCTAACAAAGTGTATTTTTAATATTAAATATTAATATTAAGGGTGCCACAGTGGGGCAGTGGATAGCACGACGGTCTCACAGCAAGAAGGTCCTTGGTTCAAGCCTCGTCTGGGTCAGTTGGCATTTCTGTATGGAGTTTGCATGTTCTCCCTGTAGTTGCGTGAGTTTCCTCCGGGTGTTTCCCCCACAAGTTCAAAGACATGTGCTAAAGGAGAATTGGGTAGGCTAAATTGTCTGTAGTATATGAGTGTGTATGGATGTTTGCCAGAGATGAGTTGCAGCTGGAAGGCCATCTGCTGCGTAAAAAATATGTTGGATAAGTTTGCGGTTCATTCCACTGTGGCGACCCCAGATTAATAAAGGGACTAAGCAGAAAAAAAAAGAGTGAATGAATGAAATAAAAGGTCACTTAGGTGTGGTTAAAAAAGAGTATATTTTGTTTAATTAGATTTTTTACACTTAATTTAAAACTTCTGGAAAGAAATACATTTACAACACAGTTGTTCTCATGCTTCAAAGCAGTACACTTATACTAAATGGACTGTGCAAATTACAGTAGCTTAAAGTACTTGACTATATGTCTGCAAGAATATATTTACGTTAATAATTTTACTTGTATAGACAATGTATTTTGAATACTCAAATTAAAAAATGCATTGCTGTCAGTATAAATATGTAATATAATATAATATAATATAATATAATATAATATAATATAATATAATATAATATAATATAATATATTCATTCATTCATTTTCATTTCGGCTTAGTCCCTTTATCAATCCGGGGTCGCCACAGCGGAATGAACCGCCAACTTATCCAGCATTTGTTTTACGCAGCGGATGCCCTTCCAGCCACAACCCATCTCTGGGAAACACATCCATACATGCTCATTCACACACATACACTACGGACAATTTAGCTTACCCAATTCACCTGTACCGCATGTCTTTGGACTGTGGGGGAAACCGGAGCACCCGGAGGAAACCCACGCAACCACGGGGAGAA
>CAIGQQ010000153.1:2694434-2709816 GCA_903798035.1 Danio albolineatus
CACGGCTTTAATTCTGTTGGACATGGAGTTGACCAGAGCTTCACAGGTTGCCACTGGAATCCTCTTCCACTCCTCCATCACAACATCACCAAGGTGGGGGACATTTGACACCTTGTGCTCCTCCACCTTCCTTTTCAGGATGCCCCAGAGGTGTTTTAAGGGGTTTAGGTCTGGAGACATGGTTGGCCAGTCCATCACCTTTACCCTGAGTCCCTTTAGCAAGCCAGTGAGGTGTATTTGGGGTCATTATCATCCTGAAACATTGCTTTATGGCCCAGTTTCTGGAAGAAGGGGATCATGCTCTGCTTTAGGATGTCACAGTACTTGTCAGAATTCATGTTTTCCTCATTGAATTGTAGCTTCCCAATGCCAGCAGCACTCATGCAGTCCCACATGATGACACTCCCATCACCATGTTTAATGATAGACAAGACACACTTGTGTTTGTACTCCTCACCTGGTTGCCACCACACACGCTTGACACTATTTGAACCAAATAGGTTTATCTTGGTCTCATCAGACCACAGGACATGGTACCAGTAATCCTAGTCCTTAGTTTTTTTCTAAAATAAGGAATAAACACAGCTAAATGGGATGTACATGTTAAGAACATGGGGATCATCTGATGAAAACATTGCTATTTGCAATACCAGGTCAAGTTTGTTGTCCCTCTCCCGGTTTGTTCAGTGTCTGAAGGATCAGTTTCAGGTCTTAAGATCACCCCACACTCCAATCATCTCTTGTGCTGTCTCTCTGCTTCCTTCTGTTTTCTTTTTCCATCCCACTGCTCCATTTTCTGTTTTCCTACAGCTTTCTCTCTTCTCTAGCTCTTTTCCTGTCTCGCGCTCTTCGCTCAGCACTCTGGGACATGCTGTTGATATTTCATTTGGTGTGGAGCCATGCGGTACCGCACCACTGTAACATTAACTCATTCCTGCCCTCTCTGGCCTCTCTCTTTCTAACAAGACATAAAAAACCACAACTCTCACAGCTTTTACTATTCCACACCAATTAGGAGCTTCCTTTCCTGTCAATTTGGTGCTAATTTGCCACACACTCTATAAAACAGCCTCCAGGATGGTGAAGTTTGTGACTGTTTTCCTTCTTTTTTTATTGTTTTCTTTTTTGTTGCATGCACCACTGAATTCCAGCCTGCTCCACATGCTGAGTTTTGGTCACAGAGGGAGCATGGCTTCATTCTTGCGGTCAGTTGTGTGGTGTTCTGCAATGGGACGGGCAGCTGTATGGAGTCACACTTGGTCAAAAACACATGGGTGCTCTTAGGTTTGTCCAGCAGTGAATCCTGCACAACTGCTGCCCACTTAAGAGGTCATGTGGATGTGTTGTTGCACTCCAGCTGGAAGTTTGGTTTGTTGTTATTCTTCTTCAGCACTTCTTCAAGTCGAAGGTTTCTTTAACTCATACGTAAATGGAAATTGTGCTATAATTAAAACCACAAAGTGCCCTTTGTTTTATTACACAGATTTTCTTACGTGTACTTCATACTGTACGTGCATTAAACGCGTATCTTTCCTGTTCTCATCTTTCTCTCTTGCTTTGTGTTCTTTCATGTTTTGAAAGAATGGGTTGTACACAGTGGCGCCCCCAGAAAATGTTCTTAGGAGTGGCCAGATGAGGCCACACCAAATCTTGGGGTGGCACACAAAAATCATCTATATATTGTGAATAATAAATAATGTTTTTTGTTTTTTTAATAATGGTTTTAATTATTTCATTAATTAATACTCTTTAAATATAGCAATATATTCCCTGAAATAATTTATCATGTGCACATGCAAACCAAATAAAAATCAATATTTAGGTTTAAAACACTTTTCAGGTCAGTTATTTTTCCACATACTTTTACTGTACAGCATACAGTTATAGTAGTCAATCTAGGGCCACATACACTTGTAAAATAAAAGAAAGTTTTGCAAACAACAAATAAAGTATTGAGCAGAATAATTCATTAAATTCATTAAGTCTCCAAAAATTGCAAAGCCAAAATAAATTTTTGAGAAATAAAAATATATTTTGCTGAAAAAAAACTGCAAAGGGAAAATTAAGTTTTGAGAAATAAAAATGAAATTTGCAAAAAAAGAAAAAAAAAGAACTGCAATTGCACTGCATTTTATAGCATTGTCATTACAAACCCGTTCAGTCAATAGCAATGCTCATTTTGATTTGCTTTTTAGTCAGCCGTGAGTTTGCGATGCTGTTTTCACTTTGCACTTTACATTTCTGCTTTTTCATTTTGTGGCCTTGATTTGACAAGAGGGTGGAGTCAAGGGAATTTGGGCATTTACGACAGGTGTGGACCTACTGGGCTCTAAAACCACCTCAGTGATATTGTGTCTCCAGGTGATGACGTCGTTTAAATGGAGGTACGTTTGGGCCTGTCATAAGCGCCTAAGTTCCCTTGAGTCCTGCCCCTTGTCAAATCTGCCTTTTTAACAAAACAATTTTTGAATTTTGAGTGTAATGTTGGGAACTCTTTTTATAAAAATGTTTTTAATAAAATATATAAATGTTTATATTTTATAGAAAAAAATATTTATATTTCTTATTAAGCAAATAAATATATAATAATGCAAATAAATACAAATGCTTTTATCCAATAGATAGATAAATAAATAAATAAATAAATAAACATACTGTGCTATGTAGAATAAAAAAAGCCAAGAACTGAGGAAATAAAGTTACTATTTAATGTAAACTGGATTTAGATCAATTATGAAATCTGCCTTTTTAAAGGACACCTGTTTTGAAAAATGTACTTTTTAAGCTGTTTGGACAGACACGTGTGTATGTATAGTGTATAGATCATATCGGGGTGATATAAACACACCCAGTCCTTTTTTTTCCCTTTCAATTTAACAGCATAAAAACGGTGGACCAAATAGAGCGGTTTTGAGACCGACCGCAACTTGACGTAGGAGTGCGGCCCCCCCGCCCACCGAATTGTTGAGCCACCAAGCTGTTTAGAGCTATAATACACAGACTTCACAAAGCTATGATCAATAACCTGATGGGTGTTTTGAGCTGAAACTTTACAGAAACATTCTGTTGACACAAAAGACTTATATTAAATATAATAAAGGGGTAAAATATGTGCCCTTTAAGCATGTGTTACAACTAACCTTCTGACTGTCCCGCAGGTGGGGTAAATAGTAACATTTTTACTCTTGGCACTTTTGGCAATATTGCACAGAAACCATAGGACCGGCGATCATAATTTCTGTGCTTATTTGTAGAAGAGGCTTGTGTGTTTTTGGTAAAAAAACAGGGTTTGTCTAACCCTTTTACTTTGTTCATTATTTGACCAAAATTTAAAAGTGTTACTACCCGCTCTCCCCTACATCATTCATGCTGATCCATAAGGTAATTACTTAAAAAAAGAGGATTTAGACAGATTTACAGCTTTAATAATTCAATCTTAACTGAATAATTAATGGGATGCCCATGGTTGCTTTTAAAATCTACATTTAATTTGATTACAAAAATAAGAAGAAATAAAGAAGAAGCTTTTTCATTGGGAAAATGTACTACAACTGTGGATTGCATTTCTGTAAAATGAACAAAATAAATCACAAAAATAAATCCATTGTTAAAGGAAAAGCTAACATAAAAAGAAAAATTCACTTGTCACAGTTCTGTATGAGTTACTTTCTTCTATTGAACACACACATGCACGCACGCACTCACGCACACGCACGCGCACGCGCACGCACACGCACACGCACACACACACACACACACACACACACACAAACAAAGATCTTAAGCAAAATGTCATAAACCAGTATCCATTGACATCCATAGTTTTTGTTACCGGATTCCAACATTATTCAAAATCTCTTCTTTTGTGTTGGGGGAAAAAAAGGCTTAAATGTTTGAGGGTGAAGTAAATCTATCCTTTTAATACATTTTTACTATGTCATATTAGTGTACAGTAAGTGACACTAAAAGCAAATCTACAACAGATGAATATGAATCTGTCAACATTTTATGGTGTTTTATTATATATTGCGGCTATAAACAAAATCCAGCGAGGGGTGGTAAAAGATTAATGTAGCCTACCACCATAACCGATAGCCTTAACAAAATCAAATTTATACAAACACATTTACTGAAGCAATTGGGTAAAAGATTAATGTACCACCCTAACCGATAGTCCTAACAAAAACAGTTGAATAAAAACACATTTCATGGAACTCACGAGGTTGTAACTATCTGAAAGCAAGTCTTTATTAATCAAATCGAAGAAAAGTTGGTGTTTACTGCTGCAGGAGTTATTTCAGATAGAAATGATATATTGTAAAAAATAAAATAAAATAAAATAAAATAGAAAAGCTTTTGGTAGGTGCAGTCATGTTTTTTCTAATGAGTTCAAGGCCCTGTTTACACTTTCAGTTAAATGTGACCCTATTCAGATTTTTTGCTCATATGTGACACAGATCGGATCAGTCATATGACCGTGTAAACACGAAATAAACAAAAACAAACAAACAAACAAACAAAAAAAACCCCGCATGCATTTGGATATTCCAAGATTGGTTTCAGGCCTCCTTTAAATGTGACAATGAGACCATCATGTAAACAGGCAGATCAAATTGATTGAGGTGTTCCGTTTCGTACGTCATTAAACTTATTTTTAATATGTCATTAAACAATGTGGTTCTTCTCCACGGTTTAATGACGAAGAAGGAAGAGCGAGTGTGGAGACGGCACGTGGTAAACAACAACAACAGAGGAAACATGGAGGAGGAAAGTGGTCAGTGGTTGACGGCCTTCTTGCCCTGTGGGGAGATGAGTCAGTGGAGGACACTACACAGCAAAAAAATCTGTGTACATTTAACTCAATTTGAATTTAACTTAACACTCTTTGGGCGTACATATGACTCCCTCCATTTTGGAGTTAAAGTAACCCTTTCTAAAGTGTAAAATTTGTACATTACTCACAGAGTTCATTTAACACAGTAAGAGTTTATTGTTACATCAAACTGGAGAGTGTTACTCTTCAAAGTGTTAATGCAATAAATTTGTACATTACTCACTTAATTTAATAACAAATGAATCTAAATGGATTATGCATGTGTATATAAGCTAATGAGTGAATATAGTACACTGCTTCTGATGAGAATTAAGTTATTCATTCATTCATTCATTTTCTTTTCGGCTTAGTCCCTTTATTAATCCGGGGTCGCCACAGCGGAATGAACCGCCAACTTATCCAGCATTTGTTTTACGCAGCGGATGCCCTTCCAGCCACAACCCATCTCTGGGAAACACATTCATACATTGTCATTCACACACATACACTACGGACAATTTAGCTTACCCAATTCACCTGTACCGCATGTCTTTGGACTGTGGGGGAAACCGGAGCACCCGGAGGAAACCCACGCAACCACGGGGAGAACATGCAAACTCCACACAGAAATGCCAACTGGCCCAGCCGGGGATCGAACCAGCGACCTTCTTGCTGTGAGGCGAACGTGCTAACCACTCGGCCACCGTGGCGCCCAGAATTAAGTTATTATATCATATAATTTATTATATCATCAAGACTCATGAAACATACTGGTTTGATCAGTGTTTGTCTGAAAGAACCGTAAAGTTCTAGTAAAAAAAATTGACTTCCCATCACTAGAAGGAAATACACTGCATAATAGGGTAAAGGTTTAACGCTAAAAAAACCCTCTTAAATATACGCTCTTTCACACTAGTGGATTAAAATGTACTCTGGTTTTAACACTAAACAACACACACAAAAAAACACACTCTATATTCAACATTGGAATTTTTGCTGTGTAAAAAAAACATAGTTGCAAGCTGCAATGACGACGCTTTCCCTCCTCCGCCTCAAAATCATTTTAGTTGGGCGAACTTCACATATTTCACAGAGCGAAAAGCAAGACAATTTCTTCCATCGTGGCTAGTGTGGTGCAGATGCTTTTACGCATGCGCAACATTGTAAATTGTATGGCAAGTGTAAACACATGAATCAGATATGGGTCAAAATATAAAGAATGCATAAACAGGCAATCTGATCAGATCAGATCTAGGCAACAAAACGGAATTAGGCATCATAATCTGACAGTGTAAACGGGGCCTAAGCTTACACAGAAAACAGTCGCCAGTGCAGTTTCATTAAAATAACCCTGAATTTCAGCAGAGAAATAGCTTTTAGCTTTCAGAAAGAATATCAAGCTCTTTCCATACAGCTACTCAAGGCAACGACCAGCCACATTCATGGCCTATGATACATTATTTAATTGCATTATGCAAATTACATAGCTTCTTAACAAATAAATGTACATAAAATATTGATCTAAGTTTAAAATTTGGTAATGTGTAAAAAAGAGAGCACAGCACGCACAATATGTAGTGGGGCAACGGTCAGTTATACAGTTTCATTCAAATATACTTGACTCCATTCACCAGTCAAAATGCTATTTTTCACAGGAAGCATCAAATATAAAATATGATAATTCTTTATTGCATTATTTATTCATGGCCTGTCTGTGTTTGTTTTGTGGCGATGACTACATCGTTTACTTTCCATATTTTTCACTGTTGTTTGAAGGTTTTGAAGTCCTAATTTCTGTTTACATTTTAGCATATGGCCTGTTTTTATTGTCTATGCAAATCAACCCATAATATGAAGCCAATTATCAGTCAACATTAATCAGGCGCGTTCTGGGAAGATGCGTGTAATATGCAAATTTTGGTAAACAAGTATAACATAAAACTGTCTGGCCACAGGCCAATCATATTTCCCCATAATTACAATACACATGAGTTATTTATTCGTCTGTTGCCATTTTTCAAGCCACCGGTTGTTCTTGTCAAACCCGCGGTGTCTTTTATGTTGCGTGCGACTGCACGAAAAGGACTTTGTACGGTGATTGATTCATTGCACTGGGAAGGCGAGGGAGCCAATGAAAACAAACTGGGTCCGCAGATACCTCAAAACATATTGATGAATACCGGCATCAGTGTCTCATTGAAATTGTGTGAGTAAATTGGGCAGAACAAGACAGATGTGGAGCTGTAAATGACTGAAGCACCGCTCGCTGTGTGGTGTCATCACAGTGGTGATTAGGACACGTCCGTGTGCCGCCCCTCCTCTTCATTGAGTGTGGATTGGACTTGCCTGCAGCTGAATAGAGTTCCCACAGGGCCCATCAACATCCAGAACATTATGAAAAGGACGAAGCTCAACACACAGAGTGACAAAGAGAGTTAAATATGGTGCTTTGTGATTCCAGCCTTCTTTATTTCTTTCAGTACCGTTGTTTTTATGGATGCACAAATACGGACAAATATGTGATATTGGGAATGTGGATGTTTGATTTTTTTTATAGATTTCAAAATATATGTAATAATAATATAAAATAAGTGAAGTTTATTTATAAACTAATTTTTAGAGGATCACATGCTTATGATTTACCACAGCTGGATTAGCTGATTAGCTCACATTAGCTAATCAAGATCCCCAAATCATATGATTCCTAAGTTACTATAAATAACCATAGTCTTTATTCCACATTTATCTTCGTCTGGAAGAAACCCCCCTTCCTCCCCCTTCTCCTCCTTTTTCATAGATGGGGCGGCACGGCGGCCCAGTGGTTAGCACTGTTAGCCCCACAGCAAGAACACGGCCGGCCCTGGTCCTTGCAGGGTCGGTTGGTGTTTCTGGGTGGAGTTTGCATGTCTGCGTGGGTTTCCCTTGGGTTCTCCAGTTTCCTCCCACCATCCAGAGACATGCTCCATATGTAATAAACAAAGCAACACAGGCACTTGTTTTGTTACCTTCAATTTCAAAGTAGTTGACCTTAGCCACTTCAGCTGGGGAGTTTTTTGAGATCTACCTGAGGTTGATTTCCCCTGCTGCTACGGGAGCTCAAAGATCTCTTGAGCTCAGGGCTCTCTCACGGGACAGTATGCCAAACAACCTTATGATAAATCATCAGCTAAGTGTGAAGTCTTGAAATAAAAGTGTAATTATAAGTTATATGTATGTATAAGTACTGTATAGCATCCTTATATAATTAGTTTAAGAACACTGATTAACTACAAATGGCAGTGGTGTGTTGATTCTCCTATTTCATTGGTCAAACATAGCATATTATTCAGCAAACAGATTGCTGTATACATTTGTCTATACTATTAGATATATGGATTTGTCATCTGCAGGGTATTTTTGGTATCGTGCTTATACCAAATCTCTTTAGAACCTTATTCTGAGTTCACACTGCATGCTTTTTGAAGCTGTTGGTTCACCATTGTTTTCACACTGCATGGATATTTGGGGTAACATTTAGTTGCTACTGTGTTCACAATGGATCAGCACCAGGAGGTCACACACCACAGAACTTGCTATAGGAATAATTGCCTGACTGACAACTCGGTCTGGTCCACAAACTGTGTTTCACAACTAACGCATGTGAGAAATTATAAGGAAACAACGCAAGATCACATGAGAGATCAGATTTCTTCCACAAGACTGGTACCTTGTTGTGGTACAGCTCTGACAAAAGACATGGGTGTTCCTTTCAAAGTTTGACCAAACTTTCCTCCATTTCTTGGAGCCTGTTTTGGAACTTGAAGCTATTTTCTCTGATAGTCAGTGTTGGGCAAAATACATTGAAATGTATTTTAAAATAAAATACCAAATACATAACTGTTAATTGTGAAATAAAGTACAGAATACAGCAGCCATCAATGTATCAAAAATAAAATACTGTACTTTTTATTTTAAAAATACTACAAAATACTTTTGAAATGAAGCATGAAATTTCTTGGCAACCCTTCCATCAATAGCCCTATTGTGTCAATCCCTTCACCATTAAATGGACTTAGGGAAGTAAACAATGTTTGATAGCAGCAACTTTTCTCTGCCACTTTGTTCACCTATAGGGGGAAGTTGTGGGTGAGGGCCCTATCATACACCTGGCGCAATGAGGCACAAGACGTGTTTGCCACAACGCGTTGCTATTTTCAGACCAGCGCAACAGTAATTTTCCCGCTTTGTGCCACGTTGTTTAAATAGCAAATCCATTTGTGCCACTTTGTGGACTCATGGGTATGTCGGTCTAGAAAAGAGATGTGATAAGACGCATTGTTGGCACGTTGCTATTTTGAGGAACTAAAATAGTTGTGCACATTAAACTCTTACACATTGTTTAATATACACAGGATGTACAGCAATACAAGTATCTTTACGTATGAAAAGGAATTAAAGGATTAAAATATTGCAAAAATTATAATTTTCTACAAAAATATAAAAACCACTACCTCCATGCCTTCATCTTGGGGGGCTATTTTCAGTTTATTCACAACAATTTGCATTTGTATAGTGTTATTATTATTAGCAGTATTATTTTTTTATATGCATATTTATATTTGTTTTAATTAAAACAAGTTTAGATTTGTCCACCTGTCGGGTCTTGAAGAAGTATGCGTCACCATATGGGGCATAGAAATAGAACGTATGTTTGGATATAACTCAGTTTTCTGACCACACTTCATCATTATTGTTCATTTATTAGTTTGCTGGAAATTAGAACTGAATTTAGAAATTTTGAAACAAATCATTGTGCTTAACAAACAAAATTAAATATGTAGGCTAATGATGTCTTCAGTGGAGTGCATACAACACCATTTCCTTATCCAGGAAAAAGAGAAAGTAAAAAGGCCGAATGGAGGAAGTTTGTTCTATATCCATGCGCTGCAGATGGTCAGTTTAACTGTTTTCTCACTAGTAAAGCGTTCAGTTTTTTTACTTACAAAGTCCACCATGTAAATAGCAAATGCGCCATGGTGTGATGCCACTGATTTTTAAAGAGAATGGGAGATGAGACTCTGATTGGTTTATGCTCAAAACATACCCATAACTCATTAAGAGAATAAGCACAACCCTGTTAGACCATGCACCACGAAGCAAACTGCTTTTTTCCATCCTTTAAATAGCAAAAGTAGGTTTGGACACACCCTTAATGCTTTTGCGTCATACGCTTCAGACTTTGATTGTTAAAATAGAACCCCTAATGGTTAGTGAGTTGGACTCGTAACCCAAATGTAACTTGTGTTTCTCTTTGAGTTACACATCACAACCCATCCATTATTTCTACAAGTCTACTAATTTTCCCAAGATTCTGTCAGTTCTTCTTCAACTGTGTTACATATTAAGTAACTTATTTTGACAATGCTGGTGTGTATTGTTCCTGTGTGTTGTATCCTTCCTTATGTGTCTCTATCTCAATCTCTCCATATGAGCAGAGATCAGGTGCAGCTGTTAGAGGGGCGGCGCCAATTATAAAAGCACGCTGTTGGCACTGTTCTTTGAGTTCTCTTCCTGTTTCCCCCCGCTGTTGTGTGTGAGCAGATCACTCTAAGTTCTCTGTGTGGTAGTGATATCTTCCTGTCCGAAACCCTTTTCTAAAGTTATCTTGTGAGATACTCTGTTAATTATGGAAATAGGAGGGTAACTTGCATTGGCGGTGGCTGATCGTTTCTTAACTGTCTGCAACCCTTTTTTAAAAACTAATCTGGTGAGATTCTCTGTTAAAAATGGTAATAGGATGGTATTCTGTGTTAGCTGTGACTAAAGTTTTTTTTTTTTTTACTACTGAATGATATAACAGAAGGCCGTTTTTCTTTTGTCATGTTTTCTCCTGTTTTAGATAGTCAAGGAGGGTAGAATTGTTGTTTTATTTACAGAACTTTATTTTCGTTTTAGGTAAGAGATCCAATATTAGGTAGCATACTTTTTGTTTGTTGTTTTGGCCTTTGGTTACTTTACCACATTTGATTTTGATATTGGAAATGTTTATGTTTAATAAATCTGTTACCGCTTTTCGACAACTTGGCCTGTGTTTGTGTGTGCTTGGGGGAGCAGGAAAGGGGACTCCGGGTGACCTCTTTTAATAGACAGTCATCCTTATCTTTATGTGTGTAGCATGGTACTTCTGCTATGTAACAAACTGCAAGAGTCTCAGATTACCCTCTTAAAAACACAGTACACATATTTAGGTGTTTTATATTTCTAAAGTTCGTTTTGCATTTGCATTTTACTCTGCAGCACTGAGATTGATGATGTTCTGAGGCTCCACATTCTGTTTTTCATTCATCATTCATTTTCTTTTCGGATTAGTCTCTTTATTAACCTGGGGTCGCCACAGCGGAATGAACCGCCAACTTATCCAGCATTTGTTTTACGCAGCGGATGCCCTTCCAGCCGCATCCCATCTCTGGGAAACATCTATACACACTCACTCACAAACACACACTATGGACAATTTAGCTTACCCAATTCACCTATACTGCAGGTCTTTGGACTGTGGGGGAAACCGGAGCACCCAGAGGAAACCCACGCAACCACGGGGAGAACATGCAAACTCCACACAGAAATGCCAACTGACCCAGCCGAGGCTCGAACCAGCGACCTTCTTGCTGTGAGGCGATCGTGCTACCCACTAGGCCACCGTGGCGCCACATTCTGTTTTTATGGACTGATATTTTATTCCATCTCATATCTTAAGCAAAGATGCTGAGTTGTACACTGTACCGCCATTATACATTTCTGGTCTTACCGTTGCTCAGTAGCTATTTTCAATAATTGTTGACCTGCTCCTAAATATACCCTTACCATTTGTCTATTACTTTCTTTAAGCATAAATTCCATCCATGGTCCAATCATGGACCACCTTCATAAAAATAAACCAGTTTTCTGTTCTGATCTCATGCTTTGGGAAATAACTCAGAAAGCAACAATCAGAGGCCTTATTTTTAAGATGCCATCATGTACTGTAGACTTTTTGCAAAGTATTTTACAGTATTTCGAAACTGCAAAAATACACTAAACTATTTTGATACAAAATAAAAAGCCGTTTTCATCAAACCTATCAAACACAAATGACTAAATACTGTTGTGTAATTGAAATAAGTGTTTAATATACATGTATCAAAAATACCGCCCATCCCTGCTGATAATGAGGTCTACAACTCTTCAAACTCGGCTGGGTGTTGTAATATATGCCACAAAAACTTGTTTTTTACAACTTGGTTAAAGTAAAATGTTATATACTTGACTGCAAATATATATAAATAAATATCAAGCATTTCACAGGACTCATTCATTCATTCATTTTCTTTTCGGCTTAGTCCCTTTATTAATCCGGGGTCGCCACAGCGGAATGAACCGCCAACTTATCCAGCATTTGTTTTACGCAGCGGATGCCCTTCCAGCCACTACCCATCTCTGGGAAACACATCCATACATTCTCATTCACACACATACACTATGGACAATTTAGCTTACCCAATTCACCTGTACCGCATGTCTTTGGACTGTAGGGGAAACCGGAGCACCCAGAGGAAACCCACGCAACCACGGGGAGAACATGCAAACTCCACACAGAAATGCCAACTGGCCCAGCCGGGGATCGAACCAGTGACCTTCTTGCTGTGAGGCGAACGTGCTAACCACTCGGCCACCGTGGCGCCTTCACAGGACTCATACTGTGCTAATGATAAGAAAATTTGTATCTTAAACTGAGTATCAGCAGACTTTCAAAACACAACAAACTCAGGCATGTGCAACATTAAAAATCAGTTGAAAAAATTCATATAACTTGATTTTCTCGGACTGCAAAAAGCTGCAGACTGGATCAGGAAAAAAAAAATCTGTGCAAATTTCTTGTATTGTATTCCAGCCTTTAGGTCTGGAAAGTTGGCTGGAAGTTTTATTTTAATTTAAAAACTAATCTATTCTCCTTGTGTTCTAAATGTTAACCAATGAAGTGTCAAAGAACTAATTTCAAGAGGAAAACACAACCTCATCTCCATGGCTGCGCTGTCTCAGATGCGCAAACCGATTTTAACAATGCATACGTGTGTGTGCCAATGGATAATACGCCCTTCCATTTTTAACCCAATTGGGTTAAAAGTGGAAATTGTTTTATTCCCATAAGAAGCGGGAATAAAACATGTCCAAAAGGGAAGTCCAAAGAAAGACTGCGGCTGTTTTCTCCAGCTGTAAAGGACATAATGATACTTACTGGTGACATTTGTTACAGTCCAACTGGATCAACCTTTCAAAATTCCTGGCGAAAGAGACGTGGATTTTTCAATTACAGAGCAAGTCTTTTCGTCCTTCACTGGGAGCTTTTTAAAAACCATTTCCTTCTAAATGGAACGCAATCAGCGCACGGTAAAGTGAGCCTGCTCATGTGAAAATGTGTCACGAAATTTATCACTCCCTGATGTTTGGTACTCCCACAACACAGTTTTCAATAGCGCCTTCATCAAATTCCCTGCCATAATTCATTTTTAAACTCCCATTAACTCTAGCGCCTGACACCCATTTCCAAAAGCAACCATAGCAACCCACGTGAAGTTTTGCAAATCAGTGCTGACAAATTGCAGCTCAAGTTTTGCACAATAGAAGAAGTGTTGCTTTTTCTGTCAGTCATTGTCTCAGGCCATGTTTCCCTGTGATCACTCTCTGTGTTTGTAATATGGGTGGCGTTTTGCGAGGCTTATCCGCCTCGTTAAAACTGCGGTTTGCATGCGATTCATCCCTCGGCCCACTTTTCTGATCCATGGGCACAACAACATCTTATTTATGAGCTACTGGCCAGCATCCCGATCATCTAAAGTCAAGACATATATCATTACTGACTTGACACTAGATAAAACCGCAACCAATTTTCTCCTCTCACGCTCATTGTTCTAATACAATCTCCCATGAGCTCTTGGCAACCGCAAATATCTTAAGTCGTTTGTAATTGACACTGTAACGACTTCATGAATGCTGATGCTCCAGGAGAATATTGTAAACGCTCACTTGAGACAAACGGATCTTTCATTGAAAATGGGTTTGGAGATGCGCAGTGAAGATAATGAAGCCTGCCTCCTTTTGTCACAGTTTTCGTTCACCAACGCTATTTCACTGCAGTTATGCGATTCTCAGTATTACAAAACAACTCTTTTGCAAGAGCTTGCTTGCTTTAGTTTGAAGATTTCGATTCACTATTCTCTCATTGATTCATTATTCAATTAAATTCAATTCACCTTTATTTGTATAGCGCTTTTACAATGTAGATTGTGTCAAAGCAGCTTCACATAAGGTTATAGTAAATTGAAAATGTCAGTTTAGTTATTAATGTTTGAGTTGAGTTCAGTTGTTTAACATTCACTACTTAGAGTCCAAACACAGAAGAGTAATCCATCGGTGCGCAGCTCTAGCTGCAGTCTAGGCGCTGGAAGTTGGAGAACTCGAGGCTCGTCTGTCCTTGGAGGGTCACAGGAATCCGTATCTTGCTTGCTACTCCACCAAGCAGCTGCTCAGGATACAGCGAGGTCCAGGATTATGAAGCCTTGGAATCGTCTCGTCACGGGTCTTGGATCGCATCTGTGGCGCTGCTTAGTCTCTTGGGGCCTCGGGATGAGTATCCCTTGTTGGAAATAGAGAACAAAGAGAATAATTAGCGTAGCTGCTGTTCATAGTGTATATAAAGGAGATGCGTGGAACACATTCATGCATCATACCGCTAAGTGATGTATTGAGTGTATGCTTTACTAAAAAGATAGGTCCTTAATCTAGTTTTGAACTGGGAGAGTGAGTCTGAGCCTCGGACATTATCAGGAAGGCTATTCCAGAGTTTAGAAGCCATAAATGAGAAGGCTCGACCCCCTCATTATGCTCTCAATTCTCTCATAATAAAGAACAACTTGCAGATATTATTCAAGTAAGACTGATTTTACTGTTTCAGTGAGGTGGTGTCTTCAGTGATTTCATTGCTTCAAGTCCGTAAGTTGTACTAAGTTGTAAGTCAAGTAAGGGGGGGTCAAGCCTTTTATGGCTCCTAAACTCTGGAATAGCCTTCTTGATAATGTCCGTGGCTCAGACACACTCTCGGAGTTTAAAATTATATTAAAGACCTATCTTTTTAGTAAAACATTCACTCAATGCATCACACAGTGGTATGATGCATGAATGTGCTCCACGCATCTTGTTATATACACTATGAACAGCAGCTTTGCTTATTATTCTCCTTATTCTCTATTTCCACCTGGGCATACCCATCCCGAGGCCCCCAGAAACTATGCAGCACCACTGATGTGATCCAAGATGATCCCATGGTTCCATAATCCTGGACCAGGCCGTATCCTGAGCAGCTGCTGTGGTGCATGGAGGAGTGGAGAGCATGAGACTGATTCCTGTGATGCTCCAAGGACAGACAAGTCCCAGCTTCTCCAGCCTTCAGCGCCTAGACTGCAGCTCTGCACAAGACGGTGAAGGTGCACAAGACTGGCCATAGGTGAAATGGTCGTGCCCAACTGAGCCTGGTTTCTCTTGAGGTTTTTTTTT
>CAIGQQ010000153.1:2709826-2724614 GCA_903798035.1 Danio albolineatus
ACACACACACACACACACACACACACACACACACACACAGACGCACACACACTCAGTTCATCTTTTAGATAAGCAACATCCCATCTTCCCACAGTGGCTTGAGCGGGCCGGTCTCAGCTCGTGCTGAGTTGATGAATTATCCCGGCCACATTAAGCTGCGCTTGTTATTGTTTGGTCCTGATTTATCGAGGGTTTTGGACCCAGGTCAACTCCCAATCCCTCCTTCCGCACCCCCCTCTGTCTCCTCCCTTTGTCTCTCATCTGCTTTTCTGTTTGGATTGAAAGACATTTGATTGATGACCCCGAGACCCAGAGGTCTGTCTGAAGATCGTCAGTAAATAAAAACACATGTGCCTGAGACAGGTCTCACAGAGGGACAGAGAGCGCTATCTTCATTTTTCCTGCTGTCGCATCACATGTGATCTGCTTTTGTTGATTTAGGCTTTAATGCGAGAGTAACCACTGTTCTTCACTTCAGGCAAAGCACAGGCCAGTGGCGGGAAGAGTACACAGCACACTGTTCATTCTTCAAAGTGTGTTTACCTCTGCACATTTACATACAATCATCTTTGTTCAATCCTTTTTTGTGGTGTGTTTTGTAAAACACAAAGAGATCTTTTCCCAACATGGCTTCCAACTACAATGATTACACTTGTGGGAATAAAAGAAAGAAACGTTATTTTTCAGCATGTAATCTCATTCATTCATTCAATTTCTTTTCGACTTAGTCCCTTTATTATTCTGGAGTCGCCACAGCTGAATGAACCACCAACTTATCCAGCATATGTTTTACGCAGTAGAACGCCCTTCCAGCTGCTACCCATCTCTGGGAAATATTCATACACACTCATTCACACTCATTCACTATGGACAATTCTCCACACAGAAATGCCAACTGACCCAGCCAGGGCTTAAACCAGCGACCTTCTTGCTGTGAGGCGAACGTGCTACCCACTATGCCACTGTGGCGCCCTATCATGTAATCTGTTCAATGTAAATCATTGCAGTTGCAGATAATAAGACTTTTTAAATGTTCCTTGCACAATTCTACATTACGACCTCAAAACAGTACTAGTTTTATATATGGAACTCATGTTGCAACAGTTGTATCCTCATGGCAAGTCAACGTAAACTTTATTGTCATTCTGCTACATGTGTGGACATTTTAATGGAATGCCGTGTCTCGCAGGACCATAATGCTACATAAATTAACATACACTGCAAAAAATGCTTCTCTTAAGAGTTTTTGTCTTGTTTCTAGTCAAAATATCCAACAATTCTTCAATCAAGATACATTTTCTACACTGTAAAATATACAATACAATACTTTTAAAAAGATATTAAGTTAATATAACTTGACATACTTAAGTTAGCCAGCACTCTGTTTTGGGATTTACACCTACCTAACTGTAAATAGTAACAGTTCTTGACTCCAGCAAGATATAAACACAGATTAGGTATCATTGGAAAGTAGAATTTTGGGTTTTACTGTGGTAAAAAGGAAAGTTTCATGCTCAAAAATATAATAATGTCCAAGATAAAATATCCTTGAAAGCCAAGTGTTTCATGAGTTTGTATTTCAAGTTTGACGAAGATAGCATGCAAAACGAAATTTCTGTAAAAAGTTTTCTGAGACTATATCGGTGTCCATCTTTCCCTCTCAGTCAGAAGCATTTTCTCAAAAATGACCTGCCAAGGTTTGGCATCAAAACTTAAACAGGTGTTTAATTTATATTATAGGTTCTCTGAACTCATTCATTCATTCATTTTCCTTTCGGCTTAGTCCCTTTATTAATCCGGGGTCGCCACAGCAGAATGAACCGCCAACTTATCCAGCATTTGTTTTACGCAGCGGATGCCCTTCCAGCCACAACCCATCTCTGGGAAACACATCCACACACACTCATTCACACACATACACTATGGACAATTTAGCTTACCCAATTTACCTGTACTGCATGTCTTTGGACTGTGGGGGAAACCGGAGCACCCGGAGGAAACCCACGCAACCACGGGGAGAACATGCAAACTCTACACAGAAATGCCAACAGGCCCAGCCGGGGATCGAACCAGCGACCTTCTTGCTGTGAGGCGAACATGCTAACCACTAGGCCACCGTGGCGCCCTGGTTCTCTGAACTTAACATTTTAATTTCTTTTAACGATTCACAATGTCTCTGTTTAAAATGATTGGTTGTGTTTGAAATTCTGCCTTGACAATCGCCCTGATTGGTCGATATATGTTATTTGACACAAGGTGGTCATTTTGCTTGTGATGCTAAATTTTGCTGAAGCACAGTAGGACAGAGGAACATGAACCCATCTGACAAAAGAGAAAAGTTAAATTAGTAGGAAGATATTAAAATGCTTATATAAATTTTTCTTAATTGATATACACGCAGAAAGGCGCCACGGTGGTGTAGTGAGTAGCACGTTCACCTCACAGCAAGAAGGTTGCTGGTTCGAGCTTCGGCTGGGTCAGTTGGCATTTCTGTGTGAAGTTTGCATGTTCTCCCCGTGGTTACGTGGGTCTCCTCTGGTTTCCTCCACAGTCCAAAGATATGTGGTACAGGTGAATTGGGTAAGCTAAATTGTCCGTATTGTATGAGTGTGAATGAGAATCTATGGATGTTTCCCAGAGATTTCCCAGAGAGGGTTGTGGCTGGAAGGGCATCCGCTGCGTAAAACAAGTGCTGGATAAGTTGGTGGATCATTCCGCTGTGGCGACCCCGGATTAATAAAGGGACTAAGCCGACAAGAAAATGAATGAATGAATGATATACATGCATAAGCGACATGGTGGCGCAGTGGGTTGCACTGTTGTCTTACTTCAAGAAAGTCGCTGGTTCGAGTCCCGGCTGGGTCATGTTCTCCTTGTGTTGGTGTGGGTTTCCTCCAGGTGCTCGGGTTTGCCCCACAAATCCAAAGATGCAATATAGGTGAATTGGCTAAGCTAAAGTTGTCCGTAGTGTATGTGTGCATGTCCTGGTCCTCCAGGTTGGGGGTTGATCGTTGGGCTAATGTGCCACCTTGTAAAAACTAGCTCTCCCATGTTGGCAATGTTGGTTTTATTCAGAAATATATTCCCTCGCCACAAGGAATCTAGTCGGGTTGCGCGGCTCATCTTTATTGCAGACCTCTATATTGCTGTACATCCTGTGTGTATTAAGCAGTGTGTAAGCGTTTGGACCTGCACAGGCACATAACTAACGTGCTCTGTGTTAGACTTTAGACCAGCTGAATGGCGTGGTCTATTTTAGTTTCTCAAAATAGCAACAATGCGCCTTAAGATACCTCATAGCAACAAATCGGTCTTGCACCTTATTGCACTGGGTGTGTGATAGGGCCCTTAGAGTTTTTGACTTGTTTCTAGTCTAAATATCCAACAAATCTTAAAACAAGAAACAATTCTTGGTGAAGCAAAATATTGTATGTTAGTTAAAAAAATTATATGTCAAAATGAAATGAGTTTTTCCTTAAAACAAGCAAAATAATCTGCCAATAAAGTTATTTTAAAGCGAAAACAAGATTCTTTTGCTTGTTTTAAGGAAAAACTTACTTCACTTTGATGCGTTATTTCTGAAAACAAGACGTTATTTTGTACTTGTCAATAAAAAGCTTCTTGATTCAACAATTCTTTGATATTTGGATTTAAAGCAAGGCAAAAATGTAAGTATGGAAAACATTCTTGCAGTGTATATGTACTGTAGTCGATCATAACAAATATGCCTAGAATTCCAACCAATAGTCTACACCAGTGGTTCTCAATGGCCATTATGTAAGTTTCTCTTACCGCTTCAGAGGTTTGTTCCATTCCACCTTAAGTGCCCTATGAAATGGACACCACAATATATTCTGCCATGATTAGAATTGAAGTTAATTTTCAATTCATTTTATTTTCAATGCTAAGGAAATATAAGTGTGCAAGATGTTACTTTTATGCAAATCTCATGATAATAGTTAAAAAAAAAACCCTCATGCTTCTGTAACTATTTTCACCTGACGATGCTGCAAACAGTGTAGTGCAAATCTTTGTTAACAATTGAAATAAAGGTTTCAAGAGAGAGGGAGAGAAATGCAAAATGTGCAGAGCGGGCGGATGTTAGGACAAGCATTGAAAATCTACATTTTATTTCTGTGAACAATGTACTTTGAGCCACTCTTAAACATTTTGGTTGGTTTGTGTTTTCAGAATCATGTCAAGAAGCATTTATTGTTTAGGGAAAAAAAGCATCTAAAAGCATCTTCATAAGTTAAACTCTCAACTGAGTAACATCCTGCACAAGTCATGCTTCAGGTTGAGTCGCTTCTTCCAAAGTTGCCTCATCAGACTCGATGTGGTTAAATTGATTCCACCATTAATGTCCCGCAATGTGTAAAATCTTTGAGAAAGTTTTCAGAGCTGAAATTCAAATATGGTGTAATATGGTGTGCGAGTAAGCATGATCATGAAATTGGTTCTGACAGAAGTTTACATGTCATGTTTTGAAAACTCTGCAACGCTTACATTATTCTGGAACTCTACTATGGTCAATGTAAATAAACCATTGTACTGTCCTTTTTGGTTGTTAGACTACAAAACAGCTAACGTGTTTTTCACAAGACTTTGAAATAGCAGATCTTTCAAATGATGTACTCAGATTGAAACTTTGCTTTTTTATTTCCAACATCTGAGTCATCACTGGAAGGCAAAGAAACTAATGGTCTGGAAGCTGGTCGTTTTATTAAAGTCACTTTCTTCAACAGTATGAAAAGGCATCTGATCGTCATAAATCCCACACACATGAGAGCGTTAGCCTGGGTGTATCCACTCCTCTGTTATGCGGCTTTCCAATGTATGATTTTATTGCTTAGTGGTTGCGCTTGCATATTTCATGAAACTTCATGTTCTCGTTAAGATTCATATTAGGATCTCTGCCTTTGGTGTCTTGGCAAAGCTGTTCAGTTTAATACATTGTTGGAAACCCTTAAAAGTCTGAGAAAGAGTACGGACTTCTGTAAAGGTCTCTGTTTGATGAACTTTTGATTGCCTGCACCCTAGAAGAAAGTTCTGATGGTAAATTTGCCTATGGGCTAAATTTGTAACATATACTTTTTTTTAGGTGTCGAAAGACTTTTGGTTTATTTAAACCTGAAAATTAGACACACTTGTCTGAAATTCCCATTGGCCTATAATGAAGCCTATCAATGGTAAATCTTTATTTTCATTACACATGTTTTCATCTCTTAAAAGTTCAGTATGTAAGTGTGACACCCAGTGGTTGAATTAGGTATTGCACCCCTGGTTCAAAACATTCTTAGAGCAGGTTGCCAGATTGACAACACCAACAAAGGCTGATTTAAACTGTGTTCTAAATAAAAGCTATGGAATGCGATAGAACGTATATTTTCCATATTAAAAGGAGTTTTTGTCCTAAAATTCACTTGAATATAAAATTCAGGTGTTGGTTATATTCATTAAAATGGCTTTTATTTCTCACAGCTGAACAACAGAGAACAATAACAATGATCACCTCAGGTAGACCTCATGTGCTTTATTCAGTGTTAAATGCTAATAATGTGAGTTTGAATGCCATTTTACATAAATAGTTCACCTCAGATCTTGAAAATAAAACAAACCATTTGAATTGGACTGAGCACTGTGACTCGGTGCAAACCAACACATACAGTATCAGTGATTCAGCATGTACATTTAGGCCCATTTCTACCCCTTAGCCCTTCCCCTTACCCCTGTCCCTTGTTTTGTGCGTTCATATGAAGGGGTAGGGGTGTCCCAATTCTCTTTAGCTTGAAGCCGTAGGGCTAAAGGTAAGAGCTAGATAGCCCTTGAAACTGAGATTTTTCAGAACCTACTGTACAATCTAAAGCAGCAGCATGGCTGCATGGAAGTAAAGTGCACAAGATGCACAAATTAGTTTTTTGTTTTATTATTATTACATATTTATTCATTCATTCATTTTCTTGTTGGCTTAGTCCCTTTATTAATCCGGGGTCGCCACAGCAGAATCAACCGCCAACTTATCCAGCATATTTTTTACGCAGCAGATGCCCTTCCAGCCGCAACCCATCTCTGGGAAACATCCATACACACACATTCACACTCATGCACTACGGACAATTTAGCCTACCCAATTCACCTGTACCACATGTCTTTGGACTGTGGGGGAAACTGGAGCACCCGGAGGAAACCCACACAACCATGGGGAGAACATGCAAACTCCACACAGTAATGCCAACTGACCCAGCCGAGGCTCGAATCAGCGACCTTCTTGCTCTGAGGCGAACGTGCTACTCACTACGCCACCGTGGCGCCCTACATATTTATCATTACGAAAAAAAAACTATAAAATAAAAACCACTAAATTTCACTATCTATAATCCATAAATAATAACTCCTGTATACATAGTCTCACAATATTCTGTCACTCGATGATACTCGATACTTTGAGCCCCAATAAATCAAGCGGCCCCATCTGATGCTGGTGAAAAAAACTTGGCAAATACTCCAGTGTTTATTTGCATTTGGGCTTCAGAGAGCATCAAAAGATTCTATTAATGATGTTTTCATGCAGCATTGAGCAGTGCAGCCAATCACAGGCATGTATGATCACAGTAACCAATCAGGAAGGTTTAAGTTATCCACTCACTGCTTGTTATTTTTCAGTTTTCAGTTCTTTGTGCTTGCTAATCCTATCATTGTAACAAACAAAGTGTATCCAGCGTATAAAGAGATTCAGTGCTGTGTAGAGAGCTTCACTGATTATAACACAACGGTGAGATTATGATGAACTGAAGTGAGAGAAAGCATTTTAGGGATCATTTGCACACCTTTTAGGCTATGCATAATCCATTCAGAAATCATGAAAAATTCATCAAAGTTTAAGCTGTGAAATCTATTAACATATCATAAATTTTTAGAAATGACAATGGACTGGAAGAAAACATCATAGGGTATTTGTTGTTATAGCAATCACTCCTTGGAAGATCACTGGTGAACTACAAACTCATCCATGAACTACAAATCCCTCCATGCTGTTACACACGCAGGTCACCATTCTCCACTGATCACACATGCACAGCTGACTCCGTTATTATTGACTAGCTGGACTAAATATACACCCTTCACACATCAGTCTGTAGTGAGTCTTTGTTGTTTCCAGTCACGTATATTTCCTGTCACTGTGTTTTTGGCTTAGTCTAAGTTTGTTGATTGTTTTGTTTGTAGTTTTGGGTCGATGCATTGTTTATGACCTTGTGATTGTTTTTGACTATGATTTTGGATTGCCCTGTTTAATTTTTTTTGATTTTTCCTATTTTTGTCCACGATTATGCATTAATACTTTCTTTAATAAATTATTATTAACCTGCACTTAAGTACTACCTCTCGTCTTCGTCATGCCGAGACCCAAACGTGACGATTTGTGATCTGAAAAGAATACGGTTTTATTTGCTATGTTGACTAATTATTAAAGAGATAGTTAATACAAAAATTTTAATTCTGTTGTTAATTACTCACCCTCAAACACAAATTAAGATATTTTGTGATGAAATCCACAAGTTTTCAGGACTCAAACCCAGAATTTTCTTGGTCTTTACTACTTCAAAAGATTACCGTTCATGTAACATTAGCAGATTGAATGAAAGCGTGCCAATCACAGTCATATCTGTTAGGCAATTTGTACACAATGGCAAATCAGCAGTGTTTAGGAATGTTTAACGCTGCTCAAATGTTTTAAAATTCCAGTATTGATTGGAACTGAAGTCAATACTTTTGACAAACCTAGCACAATTCACTTGAATTAGACATCAACTTGTCAAAAATGTCATATAATTACAAATTGAAATCGGTGGATATTGTTTACTTCAAATTAAGTTAATGTGTTCATGGTTTTTGGGAATGTTGACAAGTCACAGGGTCTTATCATTTTGTCATCTGCTGATTTGGTTTAGACTTTTAACAAGAGACAGATGGAGTTGCATACACAACTTTTGATATCAACACTGGAAGCATTTTATCCTCTAATTTTACTGACATTATTGTAAGTCAATACATTTCATCATTCTAACTAACTGTAGTTTCACTGCTCTCTACCGTCCCAGTTGGACCTTGGACTGAGTTTTGGGTTGCAGCACAAGGTGGACACAAATTAGGCATTTGAGTAAAAGTAAACAATATTTGAGTCAAAGTACAAAAGTTTACTTAAGTTGTAAAATTAGTGATAGTTTACCCAAAGAATGTAAATTGTGTCATTATTTACTCCCCTTTACTTTTTTAAAGTTTGTTTCTTCTGTTGAACGCAGAATAAGATATTTTAATGAAAACCAAAAACCTTTAACCATTGCCACCCAAAAGTATTTGTTTTTCCTACTATGAAAGTCTATGGAAGTCAATCGTTACATTAATCTTTTCATCTTTCTTCAAAATATCTTTTGTGTGTGTGTATGTGTATGCAACAGAATAAAGAAACACAACCACAAAATAAGTAAATTGGTGTTCAATGTTTATTTTTTGGTACACTTTTCCCTTAGCGAAGTTTATTTATAAACTAATTTCGAGAGGATTACTTGCTTATGATTGCTTGTGACTGGTCCCACATTATCCAATTTATGATTCACCAATCCGATTCCTAAGCCACCATAAATACTCTAAAGGCCCGGGACACACCGGGACACTTTTTGCTCGCATTTTCCGTTGATGTGTAATGCCTCGTGACTAAATAAAGGGCACCAATGTGATTGTGCACACCAACGCGCAAAACAGCAGGCATAAAAGTGTCATTTTTAAAGAAACGCCTCATGCTTGTTTTTTTGTTTTGACGCTCTGGGACTAAACCTTCTCCACCAATCAGAATAGCGCTTTTGTTCATGTTCAGCTGCTGCAGTTACAGTAAACAGCACTTGGAGGTGCTCAATACGAGCACACATTGAAGAAGATGCCCAGAGGCGATTTGAAAGTGGAGCTGCTTATTGCACTGGTGAACCATAATCATTTCTTCATCGCTAGAGCTGGAGCTGCTACTTGAACCATCCATAACAACAAGCGTGTCAACTTTCTGTATTCTTCTTCTGTGTTACATGCAGGTGTCAGAAGCTTAAAGTTGTGTAGCGTCATCTAACATCAAGGAGTGATTTTGCATACCCTTCTGCTCAACGGCAGTGAAAATCGATTGGGTTTGAATCTGGAAAACCGCTGAAGATAAACGCAAAGGAAAAGCATCCCGGTGTGTACGAGCCTTAAGTTCTATATCACAACCATCTTCATTTTAAAGAATTCCCCCGTCCATCCCTCTTCCTCCTCCTTTCCTAGATGGGTGGCATGGTGGCTCAGTGGTTAGCACTGTTGCCTCGCAGCAAGAATGTCACTTGTTCTAGTTCTGACCAGGACAGCTGATGTTTCTGTGCAGAGTTTACACGTTCTCCCCGTGCTCACGTGGGTTTCCCCTGGGTTCTCCGGTTTCCTCCAACCATCCAAAAACATGCAACTTAAGTTAATTGACTAATCCAAATCAGCTCCATAGACATGCTCTCAGTAAGTAGCTAAACACAGCAGGGGAGTTCTTGAGATCTACCTGAGCTCAAACTCTCCTCAGCCTTGCTAACAGGAGGGAGCCCCGGACTCGAGGATCTTATGAGCTCAGGGCTCTCGCCCGGGACAGCATGCCAAACTAGTTTAATAATCAATCATCTAGTGTGAACTCTTGAAAAAGTATTTATAAATGTTCATTTGGCAAGAAAGTCAGATAAACAAAAACTTATCAAAACCAACTAATAATTCATGATAATTCAATTGAAACCACATATACAGGGTGAACCCCATCCATGGATCAGTATGTAAAATCAGTGAATCGTTCAGTCAGTCACTGAAGACTCACTCTGAATGGATTGTTTAAATCAGTTTGTTGACTCATAAGCAGGTGTCAGTCCAATTCACAAATGAATTAGTAAGTCAAATGAGTCACAAATGAGTCAGATTAACAGGTCAACTGATAAAATTAAGCTTGATCATAATTAAACATTACTATTTTGTCCCTGAGCAGATGATGATTTCTCCCCTTCAAAATAACTTGTATTTTTTTATATCCAGGAAATTTAGTGAAGTAAAAAGTAACATTTTTTTTTGGAACGTACTGTAATGAAGTAAAAGTTAAAGTTTTCTAATGAAATACTCTGATAAAGTACAGATGCTTCAAATATGTATTAAAGTACAATAGTGAAGTGTAAATCTTAATTGCTATACTTAACTAAGAAGTGTACTTAATTACTCACCACTCCACCACAGCCTACTTCTCAAGTGGTTAGTTATGTTTAAAGGAGTAGTTCACTTCCAGTTGATGATCACCATTGACTTCCATAGTATTTTTTCCCTAATAAGGAAGGCAATGGTGACAATCTTCTTTTGTATTCAGTAGTAGAAAGAAACTCATACAGGTTTGGATGGAGGGTGAGTAAATGATGACAAAATTTTCATTCTGGAAGTGAGCGACTACTATAATTCCATTCCTATCTTGGAGAAACTGTAACATTTCCAATGGGTTGTCCAAAATGTATATGTTTCTGAGGTATTTTACTCTATATTTAATGTTAGGAAGACCATCTGTCTAATTGTGTGAGCTTCAGGCCTCTTTCTGCACCACAAGTCTTTGATCACACTGCTTCAGTGTTTTGTGGCTATTACATAACCATCTCTACTGGCTGTCTCTCTCTGTCTCTCTGTGTTGGCAGACTTTCAGGCCATCTACTCTTTTCCAGGCTGGTGTCTCTCTTTCTCTTCATCCTTCTGTCTTTTGTCCTTGTCAATGCCAAATTCTTTGTTTATTCTATAATGCTTATGATTTGTTTTCCTTTTTTCAAATGCACAGGAACTTTAGTAAGTTTAGTAAAGAAAATTTACTCACCCTGGTTGTCAGCTTTTGACAAACAGATAAATGCAGTGGTTAAATGCTGCTTCTTTCAGGTTCGACTCAAAAAACAGTTAAATCTATTCTATCTACAATTTTTTTAAATATTATGTGTTTTTATTACTTCTAGACTGGACTATTGCAACTCACTATTCATTGGGATTAGTCAGACAACCTTATTCCATTTACAATTAGTTCAAAATAGTGCTGCAGGGCTTTTAACTGGTACCAAAAAAAAAAAAAAAAAAACACGACCACATTACATCACTCTATGCTCTTTGCACAGAGTCACTTTTAAAATTCTTCTTTTGGTTTTTAAATCTCTAAATGGCCTGGCACCTTTTTATCTGTCAGATATGTTGATTGAGCATCAGCCTGGTCAGTTTCTTTAGTCATCTAACCAGAAATTGTTATGTATCCCCAAGTCGAGGCTTAAAATGCAGAGGTAACCGTGCTTTTGCACTAGCTGGTCCTAGGTTGTGGAATGTTCTGCGCATCTGTATTAGATCTGTTTCATCTCTTTCTTTTTAAATCTAGGTTGAAAACTTTCCTCTTTGATCTGGCATTTTATCAATGAAAATTGTCTGTTTTAGCTATAATTTTACATTTTTCTTTGTTGTGGTGTATCTTGTGCAGCACATTGGTCAACCTTTAGTTGTGTTTCATTGTGCTATATAAATAAAATTGACGTTGACATTGACAAATGTCACTTTAAGCTAAATACTGTACTTGATGAAAAATATCTAGTAAAATATTATGTACTTTACATTTTTTAGAAATTAGTAATTTAAATTATTATGCTAAGTAATGTGTTGAAAAAGATCTTCTCTCTGTGCAACAGAATTTGGGGATATGTATATATGTATGTATGCAAGGCTTTACATTAACTTTTTTTAACACCAGCCACTTTGGCTAGTAGATTTTCAATTTCACTAGCCACTCGCCACTTTTGTTGTTAGGAAAATATATTATTTATTCATAAATTTGACTTCGACATGCAAAAATTACTTGATTTAGATTTTGTGTTATGTCCACATGCGTCCTCATTCATTTCACTGTTCTGTGTGTTGTGTATGAACTTGCTCAATGTGCATAAGCAAATGGATTGTGTCGCACTGCAATTAGTTTTTATTTCACATGACTTTTCAGGGCTCAAAATTAAGGATTTGCCAAATTTATCTCTGACCAGACCAAAAATGAATAATTATTTCTTAGCCAGAAATTTTAAATGTGTCAAACAAGCAAAATATAGCTGTATACATGCTCTTTTTAATTCAACAAAATTATCTTTAAAAGAATTGACATTTAAAAATATTTATTGCCTTGTATCTAAAATATGTACAGTAATCTGTCCTGGCTAAAGGTCCTAGATGACAGTACACATAAATGGGGAGTTAATCTCATATTTAAAGCAATGTTATTGTAAAAAAAAAAAAAAAAAAGATAATTTAACTATAATAACATAAATAACTGTGAGCAAAAGAAAGCATGTAAAAAAGCACACCGTGAGTGATAATGAAATTGTTCAAAGAATAATTCAAACGAAATCAGTGACTGCTGCTGCTTACAAAAGGATATATATATTTTTCTTAATTTTCTTAAGGATTGTGGGTGCATGCTCATCGATTTTCGTCCAGTCTATTTCAAACAGAATCGATCGCACCAGTTGTGTTTCCTCGGGGCACGTTGCTTTGCGCGAGTAAACAGTCACGCGCATCACATCACCTGTGCGCGCGAGTGATCTCTCATTTGGTATTTTGCTGCTTTTTTTCTTGCTCGCGCGAACACAGTTATTTTTTCCAGTCATGCTGCTTCTCGATTCTAAGATCATATTTGCATGAATACTGGGTCATCCTTATTTTCGAACCCTGCTTTAAAGAAAACTACAATTTAAAATTTATTTTCAAATGGCCAGAGTGGCTAGTGGCAGTGTCTGTCTAATCTGCCACAGCGGAAATCTACCCACATTTGGCGGGTTGGCGGGTGTTAATGTAAAGCGCTGTATATATGTATGTATGATGGAATTCCGTTCAGGAAAATTTGAGACGATGGAATTGAGTGAAACTTGAATATATGAAATGAAGTCTGAATGTATGGAATGAAACTTGAATATACAGTATCGAATCAAAGTCTGAATATGTGGAATGACATCTGAATATATAAATGAAACCTGAATATATGGAATGAAGTTTGAATATATGGAAAGTCTGAATATATGAATGAAACCTGAATATATGGAATGAAAGTCTGAGTATATGGAATGAAGTCTGAATATATGAATGAAGTTTGAATACATGGAATGAAAGTCTGAGTATATGGAACGAAAGTCTGAATATATGGAACAAAAGTCTGAATATATGGAACGAAAGTCTGAATATATGAATGAAATTTGAATATATGGAATGAAAGTCGAATAAAAAAGAGCAAACTTTAAAACCCCCCATCCACCCTGACTCCTCCAACTCTTTCGTTCTTCAATAGCAGGAGAGTTCTGAGCTCAGACTCCCCTCTTTCTCCCTCCTGACTAAATCGGAGGGAGCCCTGGGCTCGTGGATCCTCCGAGCTCAGGACTTTCTTCCGGGACAGCATGCCAAATACGCTTTACTAAACCAAGCATCAGCTAAGTGTGAACTCTTGAAAGAGTCTTGAAACTCTTGACTCTATTTTCTTTTTTAAATGAAAATATATAGTAAAACTTTATAGTATAAATAATTCTAAAACAACTCTGGCTATCATGTCAAAGCTAACGGTGTGTTGTTGGCTCAGGGTTGTTCTCTGTGTTTTGATTTGCTCAAGTTTCAACTGCTGTCCACTGTGCTGGAATGACTCTCAGCACGGTTAACCCTTAACCTCTGTGGGTCATCGTCCATTACCACATGAAACATAAATGTCAGCAGCCCTCCTGCTAAAAGCATTTGTCTTCTGGTGGGTCATCGGTCACAGCCCACCTGCTTTTACCAGCTCTCCTTCACATACATTCTTAGATAAATGAATCTGAGCCACTGAATGCCTTCCAGTGTCTTTGAACTACAGCAGATGCATGCTTAAAGAAAAAAAAAGAGCTGCAGATAGGTGTTAATGGTTCACCTGCAGACTAGACAATAGTAAAACAGGTAAACTTATACATGACTTATACAAAAGTATTCCAAAAACAGATGCATTTAATTTCAAACATTAGACTAACAAATTCAGCTTTAGACTGTACTGTGCTTCCACTATAATTATATGCATTTAATTATATACATTTTGCCAGAGTTGGGCAGGAGTGTCGCTACAAGTACTGACACTACTAGCTTAATTACATTTCTCAGTAGCGTGGCGGTGGCGTCACAACTTTCTAAATAAATATATATATATATATACATACACACACACACACACACACACACACGCACTCACACACACACACCTACACACACACACACACACACACACACACACACACACACACACACACATATATATATATATATAAGTATACTATGATATTACTATTAGATGATAATAGTTGCTAATGATATTACATTATGTAGTGCAATTCATTAATGAAGAGTAAATATATGAAGAGTTTGATTGAAAACGCAATAAACGACATTTTTTCACTGCCGGCGAAGTGCTTCGAGTTTGCTCATTGATTTAACGATAATATCAAAACAAAAAAACAAATGTTTTTGAAAAGAGGATTCACTAGGCTAACTAAAAACGTTTGACATTTAATTGTTTATACTGTAGGCGAGCTGTCAGTTACAGGCTACGTCTGTCTGTCAGTCGGAGAATCAAAGCTTCAGAGTTGAGCTAACCTCATGGACTTTGATGACGGATTGGAGTCGGTCATTCCAGCTGCATAATAATAATAATAATAATAATAATAATAATAATAATAATAATAAT
>CAIGQQ010000153.1:2755591-2770375 GCA_903798035.1 Danio albolineatus
TATATATATATATATATATATATATATATATATATATATATATGTTTTTTTTTTTTTTGAGAGAGAGAGAGTACATATAGAAGTTATATATGGATATAAAGAAGCAATACTGGAGACCTGTATGACTTGTGTATGCACATGTATGCACCTCCATTTTGCCTATATGTATGTGGCATATACATGCATATATTCAATTCAATTCAATTCAATTCAATTCAATTCACCTTTATTTGTATAGCACTTTTACAATGTAGATTGTGTCAAAGCAGCTTCACATCGAAGGTTATAGTAAATCGAGTCAGTGTCAGTCCGTATATGTAGAGTATATATTATCATATATGTGCATATGCTCTGCAAATAGGTTTATTAGCCCCCCTCTTTATTTTTTCCCCCAATTTCTGAGATTTTTTCAACACGTTTCTAAACATAATAGTTTTAATAACTCATATCTAATAACTAATTTCTATTATCTTTGCCATGATGACAGTAAATAATATTTTACTAGATATTTTTCAAGACACTTCTATTCAGCTTAAAGTGACATTTAAAGGCTTAACTAGGTTAATCAGGTTAATCAGCTATGCAAATTAGGGTAATTAGGCAAGTTATTGTATAACAGTTTGTTCTTATTGGAAAAAAATAGCTTAAAAGGTCTTATGATTTTGACCTTAAAATGGTTTTTAAAAAATTTAAAACTGCTTTTATTCATGTTGAAATAAAACACAAAAGAGAGAAAAAAAAAATTATCAGACATACAAAGAGTAAAATCTCCTTGTTCTGTTAAAAATCATTTGGGAAATATTTAAAAAAGAAAAAAATCAAAGGGGTTAATAATAATTCTGACTTCAACTGTAGGTTCTCTCCATGTGGGAATGAATGAATGAATATTATTAGCCCTAGTGTATTTACTGATATATTTACAGTTGAAGATTTAGAGTTTTTAGCCCCCGTTTAATTTTTTCCTGAATTTCTGTTTAACAGAGAGAAGATTTTTTTCAGCACATTTCTAAACAATAGTTTTAATAACTAATTTCTAATAACTGATTTATTTTATCTTTGCCATGATGACAGTAAATAATATTTGATTAGGTATTTTTCTATACAGCTTATAGTGACTTTTAAAGGCCTAACTAGGTTAATTAGGTTAACTTTGCAGGTTAGGGTATTTAGGCAAGTTATTGATTGTATAACAATGGTTTGTTTTTTTGACTATCAAAAAAAAAATCAAAGGGGGGCTAATAATTCTGACTTCAAGTGTGTGTGTATATATATATTTATATATAGCAGTAGGCCCTTTAGACAAGTTCTTATTGACATTTATTTTTATATACTCATTTAGCAGATGCTTTTATCTAATGAGGATGAAAGAAGCATTTCAAATAGACTAGCATATTACTGTATATAGATGCTATGATAAGCGTAATATACTAAATATAAAATTCAAAAAATAAATACTAATAATAATAATTAAATAAACTGTGTCTGTGGTGCTGTAACATGAACATCTTACAATACAGTACACTCACAGTATTTCAGTATGGATTTTGTTTCCAGTTTTCTACATTTTCTGCATGCATACATGTGTGATTTACTGTATCCATATGCTTTTCCTCTCCTTTCCAGTATGTTGAGTGAACTGAAATGCAGAAGCAAAGTTGGGAGTCATGTATTTTGTTATCAATTACAGTCCCACTGTGCATGACATGTCTTTAACTACTGTGTACTAATATTTAAAAATGAATTATGCTAAAGTGTATAATACATGAAGTGTTTTGAAGGTGTACAATACATAATGAATGTTAAGGGAAATATCTGTTGGCCAATCAGACAAAATATAAAATATATCAGTGTATTAGTCCTTTATAAATGATGATTCGCGTTTGTGAATCAATTGCTTATCGAGGCATTTTTAGAACTGCTTAATATTGTTGTATGATCCAGTATTGTGATTTGTGTGCCTTACTCAAATACAGTCAACGCATGCTGGGAGCTTTTGTACGCAGTGCTGTGTGTATTTCCCAGTGGATAAGCCGTGCTGTTTGATTACCCATGATACTACTTGTGTGTAGTAGAGTCACGCTGTGTGTATTGTTTGATAAGCCATAATCATAAATCCTAAAAGCTAATCACTCGCCCACTCTGCACCCAATCAAAACACAGCCACATTACCCAGCGCTGGGCGCTATTGAGCTATCCATCATGAGCAATATCAGCACCCTGTGTGTGTGAGAGAGAGAAAGATGTTGCTTCCCGTCGGGTTTTCTATGGGAGTGTGTCAGCGTGTGGGGGTTAGTTTCGTTTGTAATGTGAGGTTGTTTATGTGCATGCACTCACCCAAAATGCAAATTCAGTCATAATTATCTCATCCTTCTGTTTTTCCAAATGCTTTATTTTTTGTTCTCCTTTATATTAAAAAAGCTAATATTCTTAACCCTCTATTGTACTGTATTGCATGCAGGCAACATAACCTGTTTAAGTGATTTTTAAAAAGTGAGATGCACGTTTAATTGGTTAATACTATTTTAAGTAGGAGAACTCAGATACTAACCAACAAACATGCTAAGTAGTAGTTACATGGCAGAAGGTGCCGTCTTGCTTCCTCTTTCAGCAGTCTCCATATTTTCTTTAAAGGAAAGAGCTTTTTTTTTTCATCTGTATGCTATGGGTAGCACAATCGCCTCACAGCAAGAAGGACGCTGGTTCGAGTCTCAGCCGGGTCAGTTGGCATTTCTGTGTGGAGTTTGCATGTTCTCCCCATGTTCACCTGGGGTGCTCCGGTTTCCAAGTCCAAAGACATGTGGTATAGCTGAATTGAGTTAGCTAAATTGTCCGTAGTGTATGTGTGTGAATGAGTGTGTATGATTGTTTCCCAGTGATGGGTTGCAGCTGGAAGGGCAAACATATGCTAGATAAGTTGGCGGTTCATTCTGCTGTGGCGACCCCAGATTAATAATAAGAGACTAAGCTGAAAAGAAAATGAATGAATGAAGGAATGAATGAATGAATAATTGCCACCTTCATTGGTATGCATATATCATAAAACATATTGTAGGAAATTACATAAAGCTACATTTTGCCTTAAGCCAACTTTAATAGGTCAGTTCACCCCCCCCTCCCCCAATAAATAAATGAATAAATTAATTAATTATATTAATTACTCACCCTTATGTTCAAACCTCTGAGTCTTTCGTTTATCTCCGGAACACAAATGAATATTGATTTTATTAAATTAGAGAGCTCCCTCATCCTCCATGTACAGCACAGGGTTCTGAGATATGCAAAGTCCAGAAAAAACAAAAACATTGTCAAATGAATCCATGTGACTTCAGCTGTAGTTGTAGCTAATACTTTTGCGTGACAAAAAAGAAAAGAAAGTTCGGGTGATACAGTGGCTCAGTGGTTAGAACTGTTAACTCACAGCAAGAAGGTTGCTGATTCGAGCCTCGACCAAAAACGTGCTGTATAAACATGGTATGGTTTGGTATGTTTGATAGTGGAAATAGACATAAATGTGTGCTGTGCTATCACTCTCAGAAATTAAGGTACGCGAGCTGTCACTGGGCTGGTACCTTTTTCAAAAGGTACACATTTGTACTTAAAGGGTCCATTTTGGTACCTCAAAAGAATATATTCATTCATTTATTTTCTTTTCAGCTTAGTCCCTTTATTAATCTGAGGTCGCCACAGCGCAATGAACCGCCAACTTATCCAGCATGTGTTTTACGCAGCGGATGCCCTTCCAGCTGCAACCTATCTCTGGGAAACGTCCAGACACACTCATTCACACTCATACACTATGGACAATTTAGCCTACCCAATTCACCTAGACCACATGTCATTGGACTGTGGGGGAAACCGGAGCACCCGGACCCGGTGGGGAAACCCACGCAACCACAGGGAGAACATGCAAACTCCACACAATAATGCCAACCGACCCAGCTAGGGCTCAAATCAGAGACCTTCTTGCTGGGGGGGGCGAACATGTTACCCACCACGCCACCGTGGCACCCAAGTATATATTAGTACTGACAAATTTTAAGAGCAACACTTTAGTACTTTTTAGGTACTAAAATGGACCCTTGAGGTATTAATATGGATTCTTTAGGTACAAATGTGTACCTTTTGAAAAGGTACCATCCCAGTGACAGCTCACTAACCTTTATTTTTGAGGGTGTACTATACTGACTCATACCACTCTGTGAAAACAGGCCATTATTCAACTGACAGCTTTGGTGTTTGTCAAAAAAAAATAGATAATGTTTTAAAGATTTTTACTGTGGGTTGTGAGAGAAAAATTCTGATATTCTGGTTTTGGGTGCTTCTAAATTAATCAACTACTCCTTGTAAATGGTGAAAATCTCTTGCGTCCACCTAAGAAAACAATTACCCTTTGAATAGGGCTCAGGTTGCTCTTCCATAATAAGTATATACAATTTTGCTTAGTTTTTGCTAATTTGAGTCAATCCAATTGGGAAAACCAATATCTTTGTTCATGGTCCCCCAACGACTACTTACTTTAAATAAAGAAGTGCATCTTGACAAAAATGCCTGTTTCATAGTGTATACACAAACCAAGTGGTAGCAGTGTAGACGCCGAGAGAGTGTATATGGAGCAGAAGCTGCATCTTCTGGTTGGGTTTTCATTCATGCAGTGTTGAACTGCAGTGTATGTCTTCAAATATAAACAAATACAGACCATGCACCCTCTTTTTATGGTGTTTTCATCCAGGATATGTCTGTGGTTTCAGCCAGCTAAAAATACATTATTCCTGGTTCAACACTGGAATTGCTGGAACTAAACCTCTCATCAACAGAAAGAATGTAAATCCTACACTAAACTTGGTGAGGAACCTGTTTTGTTGACAGAGAACTGGTTCAAAGTTCACTTTATTGATGGAAGCAAGTTTAAATTCTGGGTTTGATGGGAAACATGGGGCCTGTTTCAAGAAGGTTCAACCAACTCTGAGTTTAAACTTGAGTTGACTTATTGAGTTGTCAGTTTCAGAATAGCTGATCTGAGTTAGGTTAATCAACTTTAAGGTAGACTGATTCAGAGTTAAGCGTGCACACCGCTTCACACATTTTCATCATCACATGACCTCTTACAACAAAATCACATGACCTCTTTAATGCACACACTGGCATTTGTTCAGTAAAAGTGTTTCCATCGTAGTTTATGTGCATCTTTTCTTATTGAATAAAACGTTTATTCCACTCAGTTATGGGCATATGATTTTTATGTGCATTTTCAACATTATCCGGGCGTTTCCATCAACCGATTTTTTTATGAACATATCCGAAATTCGCATACAAATAGGTGGACGGAAACATAAGGCGAGAAATACCGCTTCATGTTTAAAAAAGGTGAGGAGACTGACAGAAACTCAGAGTTTAGAGAATAAAACCTGCTCCTGACCAGGTTAGGTTCACAGAGAAAGTTACCACGATAACTGACTCGGAGTAAAAGTTATCTCTCTTTCAGAAACAGGCTTGACTTACCCTGCTTTCTGGAGTTTGACAAACCTGCCATTTTGAAACGGATAACCCAGAGTTTCTCTTATTTCATGGTTAACATACTCTGACTTTTCACCTAGCCTCCTTTTCGGAAACGGTGCCGTTATATTCACTGTCAAACTAGGGAAAAGTATGTAAATAACTATGAAATATGGGGAGAAAACAGAAAATGTTATGTTGTTGTATTTTTCTGTCTAGATTTTGTGTGTGTAGGGGAATTGGGTAAACTGGCCCTATTGAATTAATGTGTGCCTGTGATTGATAGAGTGAATGGGTGTTTCCTAGTGCTGGGTTGTGACTGGAAGGGCAACCGCTGCATAAACGATATGCCAGAGCAATTGGTGTTTCAATCTACTGTGGTAACCCTTGATAAATCAGGGACTAATCCAAAGGATAGTGAATAGTTGAGTATGTTATAGGCTATATGTCAGATATAACAGTGCAAATGCAATGGCAATGCCACAGATGACAGTTTTGCATGTTTGTTTCTTCTTTTTTTTTGTATAAGTGGAATAATTCCCTCCAGTCTGATAAATTATTAGACGTCTGCTTGGCATCTTGGTCACATTACCCCTCTAGTAGGCATTACTCACTCACTTTAGTTTAGCTTAGTTCATGATCTATCAGTAGTCTCCACAGTGGAATAAACCACCAATCACTCTGATGTGTTTCTCATGAACCCCCAATATTTGGAAACACCCATACACTATCTCATGCACACACCCATTCATTTACTATGATCAAATTAGTTTATCCAATTCACAGACACTGTATGTCTTTGGACTGTGGGTGAAACCGGAGCACCTGGAGGAAACTCACTCGAACAAGGGAAGAATATGCAAACTACACACAGAAATGCCACCTGGCCCAGTTGGACAAGCAACCTTCTTGCTGTGAGGTGACAGTGCTAACCACTGAGCCACTGTGGTATGCAATATTTTCTAATAATTCAATGACCGGTTATCAATTATTCTTTGAGTATAGTTTAAATGATAAAAGGGATCTTATTGCTAAGATACTGTATAGCTCTAGTTTTAATCATTTACACAAGTCTTAATTATCTGAACAAAACTCACTTTGTTGTTGAAAGTTGATCTTTTGTGTTAATTTACATGTATTTTGATGAGCATTCAGCAAAAATAGTCTCTGGTGGTTGTGACACTGCCACTTCTGCTATGCTCCCTAGAATAGAATGCAATACGAATGATCTCATCTGTAGGCATGTATGCTGAATATATATATTCAGCATACATATATATATACACATAGTTGAAGTTTTACAAATATTTACCAAATTATGTTTAACAGAGCAAGAACATTTTCTTTTGTCTTATTTGTTTTATTTCGGCAAATACAAGCAGTTTTACATTTTTTAAGAACCATGTTAAGGTCAAAATTATTAGCACCTTTAAGCTATTTTTTATTTTTATTTTGATAATCTACAGAACAAACCATCATTATACATTAACTTGCCTAATTACTAATAACGCTAGCCTGCCTAGTTAACCTAATTAACCTAGTTAAGAGTTTAAATGTCACTTTAAACTGTATAGAAGTGTCTTGAAAAATATCAAGTCAAATATTATTTACTGTTATCAAGGCAAAGATAAAATAAATCAGTGATTAAAGATGAGTTATAAAACTATTGTTTAGAAATGTGTTGAAAAAATATTCTCTCTGTTAAAAAGAAATTGGGGGGAAAAATAAACATGGGGGCTAATAATTGTGACTTCAACTGTATATTTAAACTGCTCACACTTTGCTTATGTCTAGTGTGAAATGTCCAACACAATAGCATTATGTGTGGATGTTCCTCAAATGCTCCAATATGCTTGGACAATAAAAATACAATCAAATATTGAAGGCATGTAATATCATTCACATAGAATTAGGCAAATTAAAGCTGGTTTAGGGCAACGTGGTGGCACAGTCGGTAGTGCTGTTGCTTCACAGCAAGAAGGTCACTGGTTCGAGCCTCGGCTGAGTCAGTTGACGTTTCTATGTGGAGTTTGCATGTTCTCCCCGTGTTCGCGTGGGTTTTCTACCAGTTTCCCCCACAAATCCAAAGACATGCGGTACAGGTAAATTGGGTTGGATAAATTGTCCGTAGTGTATGAGTGTGTATGGATGTTTCCCAGTGATAGGTTGCAGCTGGAAGGGCATCCGCTGCGTAAAACATATGCTGGATAAGTTGGTGTTTCATTCCACTCTGGCAACCCCAGCTTAATAAAGGGACTAAGTGGAAAAGAAAATGAATGATGAATGAAAGCTGGTTTAATGATTGGTCCATTGGTCGATGTCAAAGGAAATCTTCTCCAGTTTATTTATCCTTTTACTTTTAGATCAGAGTGAAAACATTCAGAGCTGCTCAAAACAATATTTACTCTTGAAAATATCTTTAAAAAACATTTTTTAAAAATTCAGACTCACTTCCCCTTAAACTTGCTGTATACACTAAAAGGTCTGGGTTGATTCTAAACCAGATTTGGTCAAATATGAACAATCCAAACATTGACAAATGCAATTAAAATTTTATTGAAATAAGAAATGTTGTACTAAATCACAAATTTTCTGAGCTTTAAAGTGAGACCAAACAATGTAGGTTCTTGTATGTCTTGCAATCATATTTGTACAGTATTGCCTATTTTGTATAATAGGTCATTGCTTTTTGGAAAATGCTTCTTTGATTTAATAGAACAAATGACTGATGACTAAATCAGATTTTTTTTGAGTGAGCCTGTCATGATGTAGTTTTTTCCAGCTCCAGTAGATTTCTGCAGCTGAAAAGGGCATAGAATTGTAATTTTCCTCCTCAAATGGGCGTGGCCTGTGTGCAGCAATCTGTTTATCTCTTGACCAATCATCTGGCTGATGTGGGTTGGTACGGAGGCGGGGAGGGTGGCGTAATGACAGACGCCGGTGCGTGTGAGTAAAGGGTAGCGGTGGCGATGGCAGTTGCGGTGTCATTAGCTTGCGCCCTCGAGGAGAGATTAGTCTGATTTATGGTGAGCGACGCTAATGGAACAGATATGGCTGCTCTCGCACCCTGCCATCCACGCTAATGAAAGTTTTGTGCAAATGTGAAAGAGAGCTCTGCAGAGCTGAAGCTCTCAACAGCATAACATCCCCTCTTTGTTTTAGTCTAATTCAAGTCTTTCTGTGAGCGACTTCAGGTCAAATATATCAGTCTGTCATTAATGCAATGACCTTTAAATGTGTCCATTTTATTTTGTTTTCCGTCTTACGTCACCTTTTAATAATGATTTTGCTGGAGTTAATGGGTATACAAAAAACTCAATCATTATAATTTTTGGCAACTCTGGGCTATTCAAGTGTTTTGCTACAGTAAATTATATAGTAAAAGCAGTTTTATTTAAAACAGTTGAATGGTAATCTTAAAAAGATGTCAATTCTTGAATATATGATGGTGATTGACACGAAAAGGTTAATGTTGATGTTTGAAAATAACATATCTAGACTAAACTATAACTTAAACCCAAACAATAGTCTTAACAAAAGTTAACCTTAGTCACAACCATATTTGCTGACCCAACAATGCTATTTTATCTTAGCTTTTTATTGTGACTAATAGGATTTGTAGCAAAGTGTTCAATATCTCAAGTACAAAATCAGAAAAACCCCAACACTGGCTCATTCTGAAAACGTAGTCTTATGTACGTTTCTGGAGACCGCACATTATGTAGTCAGAGGTACTTATGGCTGCGTTTAATTTTTTAAAGGAATGATACAGGGCGGTATGACGTTGTTCCTTTTTCGCGCTTACCAGCTGACCGCTGACCTCCGTGTGGACGACTTTCCCGCTGCAACCAGTTTGTCCCGTTAGCTTGCCATGTTCATCAGCAGACTTGAGACGCAGAAAGGAGTTGACCACGATGGCAGGGTTCAAGTCTGGTGAAGTACAGTTTCAGAAAGTAGGTTAGACAAAAACAGAATCCAAAAAATAAAATAAACCAGTAAATAACAGGGTGTGAATGTGGTAAAACCTGAAAATGTGTTAAAAATGAGACAAGAGCTTTTCTTTTTCTGGATTGCTTTTGAAAATACATTTGGTTGGGTTTAGGGAAGGAGGACGGTGGGTCAGTCGATTGGTCGGTCAGTCAGTCAGTCATTCAGTCAGTTGAACAGTCAGTCAAAAGTAACCTAAGGTGGGTTTACACGAGAACAGCAGGTGCGAATGACACTCGTGAGAGAAATTTGAGATCTCAAAACAAACACTGCGGCCTCTCATGGATTCGCGAAAACAAACCGGGATGTATTTTGCTTCCTCAAGAAAGTTTTCAGAATAAGCCTGGGTTGGAACAGCCATACTGTAGCTTGATGGTGTCACTCCTCAGCTCGATTCTGCAGTCCCAGTCACCACACCCAATCCCCAGTCACCACATACCACATATGTGAACCCTCGCCAGATTACTGATCACCCGCAATCACCAGTGCACTATAAAGACTCACCTCGTCCACTCACTCACCAGCTGGAATCAAAGTCAGATGGTTCTCTTCGGAGCTCCTTATCTCTACTGTGGTCTTCCATAGATGTCCTTATTCTCCTGTGGAAGCAAACAAGCTTGCTTAAGGGAAGGGACTAAACTTGTATTGGTGTTTTGCCTGAGATCTGATACTTACAGTACCACTTTGAACTGTGTGAGATCGCTCTCCTTCTGTTACACCACTTACCTGCTCCATCTCTAAGCTATTGTCGCATTGGACAATAAATACCCTAAAAGATTTATCCATCTTTGTCTCCTTTGTGCGACCGTGACAGATGGCTAGAATGTCTGAACATATGTTTAACAAACTGATTAACTGACAAACTGTGTTAACATTATGCAAGGAATGCACAAAAAATGGCTTCTGTTGTAATAGATTATATGAAAAGGAACACAGTTGCTGGTGTTTTTCTCCTACTAAAGTTTAGGAACTGCAGTAACCTCCTGTGAACCTGTGCTGTTATTATTTTCTTTCATATATAGTTTTTTTTCTAATATTACATGGCACTCATATCAGATATAGTATGAGATATAGTATCAGATATACTGCATATCAGATATGCAGTAATATGGGTCAGTAGACCGAGAGCTAACGTTATTTAAAAACAATTTCTCAAGGCAATTTCATGTAAAATCATAGGATGTAAATTATCTAAAAACATTAACCTTTTTTTTAAGCATTAATAACAATATATGTGTTATTTACCCTCACTCCTAAAAATAATCTTCATTGTGGAGTAAGTAGATTGTATAAAAATATACAAATTATTCTGTAAAACTTCATTCTTCAAGTAAATAATTATGAAATGCCACCGAACTGTGTTGAGAATGCTAAAATGTTCTTGCAATGGTAAGCAAGATCTTTCACTTATTATGAGATCGTCCTCTTTACAAGTAAACCATATTTAACATTGAATCAAAATGAAAATAATCCTCACTCTCTGATAAACTGGCAGCAAATAGCTTAAAGAAAAATTTCATTTGCTGTGGCCAGAGAATAAATACATTTCTTACATAATCAATTACTTGTGCCTCAGAAGACGTTTTTTTTTTTTTTTTTTTTTTACAATGGTCAGTCTGCTGGCTTGTCTATTGATGATTCATTTCTGTTATAACATGATCTGTTAAACAAAATCACTTTTTTTTGATGCGCATGCTGAGATTTATTTGGTAACTGTGTTTCCATTCTAGTTTATTTTTCATAACAGGATAAAAAGTTGATCCTACTGAGTTGTGCGCAGTCTTTTATGCACATTTCCAACATGTATGCGCATCTTGGTGTTTCCATTAAAGGAGTGGTTCACTACGATCATATTTTAAACCTTAGTTGGTTGTATAATGTAGCTATGTGAACATCTTTGAATGTAAGACGAATGTTTTACAGAGTTAGCTTAGCAAAGCCTATAGTAAATAAAGTTTGGGCACTACAAAAAATACATCCAGGTTAATGATGTCATAAACCTTTTGGTTTACTACCCAAGAAGCATGCAGCAAAGGGGCATTGAAAGGTAAAATGGTGTTCGAACATTGCTTTTTTTTTGGTGATTGTTCTGTATCTGTATTTGGGCTTCCAAACACTGACAATCTTCACCAGCACATGCAATTTCTGTACATTCTACATTTGAAATAATCTTTCTTGAGTCTTGAGTTCACAAAAGATATGTGAAACATCGTGCAAGAGTTGTTTTTGCATGGGTTCAGCTGCTTTTTCAGTTCTTCATTTTCTGTCTGATTCAAGCTCAAACTGATACAGCTGCAATTACATAATTTATACAACAGAGCTAATAGAAAGAGGCATGATGTTTCCCGGTGACGTGGAGCTGATCCGCAAATAAGGTTAGCTGACCAATCCGAGCCCATTGAGGGCAGGCCTTTAGAGAAACCAGGAAATATGATTATAATAATATGATTTATTTGCAAGTTAGCTGAATAGCGAAATAAAATTAAGGTAAGATACGCAAAAAATTTGCGTGATTTTTTTTCACAAATAAACTATGAGCACATATTGTTTTGCACCCCAAACACAACCAAACCTAAAAAAAAAACACTCTTTTAAATGCAGTTTTTCAAAATGCAGATGAAATAGGTGGATGGAAACTACGGTTGTTAAAAGTGTCAAATTTTAAAAACACATATTTCCAGCTAACATTTGAGTGTGTTTTTAAACAGCGCTGATTGGCCATTGTAATCATGCGCTAAACAGATATCACTGTGATTGGCCAAGGAGGTCATTGGTTTATGCAGATACACAGTTACCTAGTCGGTTTGATACCCAGACCTCCAATGCACAGACGGAGAGTTTCAAAGCTGCGTCAATCAGCTGATCTGTCTGTGAGCTGATATTTGACCAATCAACTGTTTTACACGGTTTGAAATGCTCCAGATTCAGTGTATCTGTGTTTGTGCTTGAACAGTGATGAAGAGCTAAACACAGTCATTTATGTTGAGGACGTGAACACAATGGCCAATCAGTGGTGTTTAAGAACACGCTCAAAAGCATTCAAATGTTAGCAGGAAATGGACTACTGTTCAAATTACAGTACCATAGTCTATTTTTTTGACACCGACAGGTATAGCTACTAACTTCCCATTCTCAAGAGATTCAAAATGGTAAAAATATTGAGTGATGATTATACATCAACATCAGCCTGTTCTGCTACCACTTCATTTTTGCATGCGTTCTGATCACTTTCTTTTTTTATGTGTGATTGGATCTAAAGTCGTCTTCATTTTTATCGCACCCAAATTCTGTAACTTTTTCAAGACATGTGCTTGGATTTCCATTACTGTAATACACCTAAAACCCAGTAAAAAATGGTCAATGTTGTCTCTTAATTGACAAAATATCTCATCAATGCTGGGGCAAGAATTATTATGAGAATGTGAACTTTTTTTGCTAATAATTATAGCATTGTATAAACACACTTGTAAATTAGGTCAGCTGACCTCTTTAATCAGAACGCCACTGGCTCTTATGAACGCTAAATGTAGTGCATGTCTATTTGTGGTTTGAATGTTGTTGTTTTGTTTTTACACTGGATGCATAAGGTTGTTTTAAGGTTGTAGATAAAGGCGGTTGCAATGCTGTGGGTGTTGATGAAACAGGGTGTCACACATTTGAAGAAAGGGATCATTTCCAGCTGGACGAGACGTGTTAAACGAAAAGTTTGCTGGAACTTCAAGAGCATTTGGTTGTCTGGTGTGCGCGAGTGTGTGTTTGTTATGGAAAAGGGTGGACAAGAACAGCCGTGTTTAGTCAATTTGAGAGTCCTTTGGGTCTTAAGTCCTCGTAGACGGGATTATTTTCTCATTCTGTTTTTCCTCATCTGTCTTTTGCACTGTGCGTGTGTGTGATGTGATTTGGGGATGTGTGGGGGAGTCAGACGTCAACAAGGCTGATGGGAAAGAGATGGATTGTCATCGTAGTGTCAGTCGTGGTCACATGATGAGTATGTGTATGTGCGCGCGTGATTGATTAATCTGTATCCTACACAGAAAAAAAATACACAGACCAAAGCAAGTCTCCATCGCTCCAGGCTTCCTCCTGATTAAAGTTCAGTGCTCCATCCATCTCCTTTTCCGCCGCTTTCTCTAGGATGGATGAAGCTCGCAGAAATGCAATATTGTTTGCGGCGAAAAGCGATTTGCATCTTAGCCGTCACCCTCTCTGCACAATACAATACAGATAGAGACACGCAGAAATGCAGTTAGAGGCAATAAACCGTTGGCCCATCTCTCTGCTTTATCTCTCACATACTTCCTACATTATTTTTAATTTACTTCTCACCCATTCGCTTGCGGTCTTCTGCTCGCTTTTTTTATTCTTTTGTTCTCTCTCTTTCGCTCTCTGTCCAGATGTTCTTTTACAAATCTTACTGAGCTGCCTAAGCAGCATTGTAGGTTATTATATATGATTTTATTTTCACGCATTCGTTGCTTAATCCATCTCAGCTTATTTTTATCACCTTTTACTGGCTTAACTTAAGGTAAACATCTAAAACTAAACAACTGGAATAACAGATAACAGATACAAAATATATAGACAATGTATTTTAAATTACAAAAGCAACGTACAAATCACTTTAAAAAGTAAAAAAAAAAGAAAAAAAAAGAAAAAACAGCAAGGCGCCACTGTGGCGTAGTGAGTAGCACGTTCGCCTCAGAGCAAGTAGGTCGCTGGTTCGAGCCTCGGCTGGGTCAGTTGGCATTTCTGTGTGGAGTTTGCATGTTCTCCCCGTGGTTGTGTGGGTTTCCTCCGGGTGTTCCGGTTTCCCCCACAAGTCCAAAAACATGCGGTATAGGTGATTTGGGTAAGCTAAATTGTCCGTAGTGTATGAGTGTGACTACAGTAAGTATCCAATGTATGGATGTTTCCCAGAGATGGGTTGCGGCTGGAAGGGCATCCCCTGCGTAAAACGAATGCTGGATAAGTTGGCGGTTCATTCCAATGTGACGACCCAGATTAATAAAGGGACTAAGCCGAAAAGAAAATGAATTAATTAATTAATGAAAAAACAGTAACTTGTGTCTCAATTAAAGCAAAATAACACTGCACTATAAACGGAGGGTTATTTAAAAATATAGTTGCAAATCTATTTATTTATTCATTGTAATGTAGTCATTTTAATGTGCGATAGCAATTCTGGGTTTACATTCAGCTCCAGAACTAAACACCCTTCTGCAAAATAAACAAGAAATATGTATGTATGTATGTATGCATGTATGTATGTATGTATGTATGTATGTATGTATGTATGTATGTATG
>CAIGQQ010000153.1:2779890-2803025 GCA_903798035.1 Danio albolineatus
TATATATATATATATATATATATATATATATGGTAACACTTTATTTCGATGGTCCATTTGAGTAATGGTAGAGTGTCTACTTAATATCTGTTGATACAGACATTCAACAGACATTTAACTGTCTATAAGAATCTTTGCAAGTACATGTCAACTTACACTAACCCTAACCCTAACCTCAACTCTAACCCCAACCTAACAGTCTACTTATAATCTAATGAGAATTAGTTGCAATGTAACTTAAATTTAACAAATGGACCATCAAAATAAAGTGTGACCACAAATACTAGTCAAAGCTGAATAATTGATATCTCAATGACAGAACCCATAGAAATCAATGCAAAATTTTTAAATGTGTTACTAGTAACCAGTGGTGTAAAGTAACTAATTACAAATACTCAAATTACTGTAATTGAGTAGCTTTTATTTCTCAGGAATTGTAGTTTATTAAGTAGTTATATAAATGTGTTTTTTACTCTCACTTGAGTACATTTTTAGTGCTGTATTGGTACTTTTACTCCACTACTTTCCTTTAACCTGCAGTCACTACTTTATTTTTCTTGTCTATAGAGATTAAAAAAATCAGTCCTGTGATTCCTGTCTTATCAAATCAAAGAAGGTAATTTGCATAATAATGAACTACCTCAAGACATGGCGATTTATGATTTATTTATATAACAAGATGCACTACAGAATGTTACGTTTACACACATCTACAAATTACAAATAAATACATCAGCTTTTTACAGTGTAATACTCAATACTCACTACTCTTGAGTACTTTTGAAAGGTCTACTTTTTACTCATACTTTAAGTAATATTTACAACAGATACTTTTACTCGACTTGCACTACATTTTTGGGCAAGTAATGGTACTTTTACTTGAGTATGACTTTTTAGTACTCTTTCCACCCCTGCTAGTAACAACAGAATAATTACTAGTCACTATTAAAATAAGTACCACTACTGTATCTAATAAATAAGAACTAGTATCTGTTTAATAGGAACTAATATCTAATGAATAAGTACTAGTATCAAATAAATATGTCCTAGTATGTAATGAATAAATACTAGTATCTTTTTAATAGGTACTAGTATCTAATGAATGAGTACTAGTATCTAATAAAAAGAACTAGTGTCTAATAAGTAAGCACTAGTCTATTTTATAAAAAGCACAAGTATTTAAAGAATAGACACCAGTCTTATATAGACACGTTAATTGACAAGTGTCTTATAAATAAGCACCAGTATGTAATGAATAAGCACTAGTACTTAATAGAATAGATACTAGTATCTAAAAATAAGCACTAGTAACATAAAATATTAGATACTAGTACAGATTAATTAAATGTCAAAATGGCTTGCCATATGTAGAGGAACATTATTTCCAAAGGAAAAGTCAACATATTGCAATTGAAGTGTGAAAAGAGACAGAAGGTACAGTAATAGAGCGAACGCTTTGGGATAAATTGGTGATCTAATTCTCGGAGGATTCCCTTGTCCTCTGCTTACTACTGTCTCTCTTACACACACATACAAACACACACACATAATGTTCTCAGGACTCCCCAGCACTGGACCTCTTCCTGTCTGGCAGTGCTCCACTGTGTGTCTTTAGATACTAGTGTAAACAAACCAAAATACACTCATAGGTCTGTTGCTTGACTGAACAATATCATACGACTCATGCAGTATTTAGGAGAGACACACTCTGCGGCTGAATACTGTGAGCAGTAAGCACTTTGACAGTACACAGATATCAAAATGTGCAAAACAGGTAGCGTTGAGTTGCTGGTTCTCAGAGTGTGTTGCATTTTGGGATTTGGCAACCTATAGAAAATGACAAGCGTTTAGTACAAGTGTTGAATCATTGATGATTGCACATAGAGTTCTTCCTGTTTCTCGGAACAGCTGCGCATTTGACCACACTTCATTTTTAAGAGCAAACTGGATGTGTGATGTTTTTCACGAATGTGTTTTCACAAATGGACACTTGAGACACATTTGACACATGTTATTAGCAGGTGTAAACAGTGTTCTTGTTTATGTGGCTTACGAAGACACAAAATTGTATAATGAAATGGGGGTGGGTGACGTGGTGGCGCAGTGGGTAGCGCTGTTTCAAGCCTCGGCTGGGTCAGTTTGCATTTCTGTGTGGAGTTTGCATATTCTCCCTGTGTTCATGTGGGTTTTCTCTAGGTGCTCCAGTTTCCCTCACAGGTCCAAAGAAATGTGCTATGGGTGAATTGTGTAAGTTAAATTGTCAGTATGAGTGTGAATGAAATTGTATGGGGGTTTCCTTGTGATGGGTTGCAGCTGGAAGGGAATCCGCTGCATAAAACATATGCTGGATAAATTGGCGGTTAATTCCACTGTGACGACCCCTGATTAATAAAGGAACTAAGCCGAAAAGAAAATGAATGAATGAATGAAATGGGGGTGACCTAAAGTCAGACTTTATTGAGGTGGTTTATGAGCACATGCCTTTTGTCCTTGTAATTCAAATCACTTAAAAATCATAGCGGGGTGACATTCAAAACTTTCTATTGGTTTCCTGTAGGCATGGGCTGGTATAAGATTGTGACATATGATAACCTTGGATAAAAAAAAATTATGGCTTTACATTATCACGGTATTGTGATCTCTGAAATATATACTTTTTGAATGTCTGGGTAAAAAAACAGCAAATCTTCCCCCAATGAACACAATATATTTTGTTTTAAAAAACATTTTAAACATTTTGGAACAGATTTTGATGTGTAGGCCTACAAAAATTAATTAAAATAGTCACAAAACGACGTGTTAAAAAAACTGTACATACTTAGCATACACTATATGAGTACACCCCATTTTAGAATTATTATTTTTATCCATTTCTCAGTGAATATAGGCAATGTATTTAGGTACATTGAAACAAAACCCATTTATTAAACAGATATTCATTCATTCGTTCATTTTCTTGTCGGCTTAGTCCCTTTATTACTCCAGGGTCGCCACAGCAGAATGAACCACCAACTTATCCAGCATTTTTGTTTTACGCAGCAGATGCCCTTCCAGCCACAACCCATCACTGGGAAACATCCACACATTCTCATTCACACACATACACTACGGACCTTAGCTTTCCCAATTCACCTGACCGCATGTCTTTGGACTGTGGGTGGAAACAGGAGCACCCGGAGGAAACCCACGGGAACACAGGGAGAACATGCAAACTCTACACAGAAATGCCAACTGACCCAGCCGAGGCTCGAACCAGCAACCTACTTGCTCTGAGGCGAAAGCACTACCTACTGCGCCACCGTGTCGCCTGTTAAACAGATATATTTATTAAAATTATATTTTAGTCAATGAGCGTCTTTAGAAATTGAAAGATAATACAAATTAAATTCAAGCAAAAAATAGCAAAAAAAAAAATGCTTCTATTGATTTTTCCTCTTTTTTAAATTTGCATTTAATATTTTTCTATAACATAAATTTTGATGTACTAGTTTTTGGACCGTTATTGTTAGTTATTTTGTTAGATAAGCTCCAGATTAGGCTTCACTAGTGATTAATCTAATGTATATGCACAAATATAATATTGTATAGCTTCCTATTAAAATTATTTATTTAAAATATAGATTTGTGTTCTCATATATATGCTGAGCACTGTATACCATAGGAACGATATAAAAGAAAATTCTGGCGGTTTTAATAATAGGGCTGCATCTGAAACTTCCTATTACTCAGTAGGTTCTGCATTTGAATTCAAATGTACTACTCGGCTGTTAGAAAAGTATGTTCTATACAGTTTGAATGTGAAAAGTATGAATGGAATTCAGATGTACTAATTCCACCATTTAGTCATGGTCACGTGACCTACCTGCGTCAGTTGCGTGCATGGGATGTGCACTTTAGAATCTCGCCGGAAGTAGAAAGTCATCCAGGTACTTCTCGCATACTGATTTTCGAATTATACAACTCTTGACTTTTCCAAATCACGGTAAACCTTGAAACTGTTTATTTTCCCATGCCTAGTTTCCTGTGAGGGCTGGGTTTAAGGGTATAGGGTTCAGGTAAGGCCATATAATAAGCTTACATTATAAAACACATTACACTCTTGGAGAGTCCTTATAAACTTTACTTGCGTGTGTACCATCTATATGTTTGTTTGTATGTGTGTTTTAAGAGGAATTACGTTGTTGACATTTTACAGATAAGAATCAATCAATAAGTTAATCAATATATCTATCTTGGAGCCCTAGGGATTATGGGAAAGATAATATCACATATACTGACGAACAACACACTGTGAACATAGGCTGTTTTGTGTTTATGTGAGCTGTATGTTTTATGGGGTCTTACTAAAATATGTTTTTCATTAAAAAAGGGGGACTTAAGACTTTGACGGACTGTGGATACGCCTTCCCACTTCTCTTCCTGGAACAGTGTGTCTATAAGTGTGTGTGTAAATGTGTGTGTGTGTGTGTGCGGCAGGTCAGTGCCCTGTTCCTCAGCTGAAAAACATCGTCTTTATCACTTCCAGACAAAAACACAACACATCTTCTGTCTCCAGACTCTCTAAACGGTGTTTGTGTGTGTTCTCTCAATGCAGGCTCGATGGAAAAATTGCTTCTACCTACATTTATGCACAAGTCCAAAAGCATACAATCTGGATTCATACAATTGACTTTTCTTTAAATGACCACTAGCAGCAGTGGGGGAAAAGGGTAGTTTTTCACATAGGTTTTGATTACAGAAGCAGATTATTGATTTGTAAAGAGTTAGTTTTGTATGATTGCACAATACTCGATATAGAACATATTTGTGAGTTAACAGTTTTCTGTGTTTTGTGATTCATGTTTTTTTATGTAAGGTGTTTAGAACTGCATTATGAAACATTGATCTTTCCTACAACTTTTGATGTTGAAATGCTTAAAAAGTGACTTTTATTGTATTTAAAAGTCACTTTGTTAAAGGGGTGGTCCACTACAATATCATAATTTAAACTTTAGTTGATGTGTAATGTAGCTGTGTAAACATAAACAACATCTCTGAATGTAATATGCTCAAACATCTTTTACAGAGTTAGCTTAGCAAAGTCTACAGCAAACGAAGTGTGGGGACTACAAAAAAATACATCCAGGCTGGTAAAATTAACCATACACATACACTGTGTGTAGCAACGGGGCGTGGCCAGAAGCACTGTAATGTTATAGCAGAGAAAGCTAAAATGTCATCCAAATGCTTCTATTTCCACAGAGTGTGAGAGAGATGCCCTCAATTTAAATTATGTTCCAGAGAATTGTAAAAAATATATGGCTAGCATTTGACAAAGGACAGCTTCCAGAATCTCTCGAAGCTATGGATTGTGAGCCACAACCTGTAAATGCACAGTTTCTAGCATTATGCAGCAGTATGTTGAAGCAAGGATGTAAACAACCGGAAATGCTGTTTGGCACCACTAACAATTTAGCTACAGATTCATATTTATCAGTCAAACTGCTGTAAACACCCACAATCTTCACCAGCACTGCAGTGTCTCTCTATGCAGACGCTTTCCGTGCGTTCTACATCTCAGTTAATGAACTCACAACAGATATGTGAACGTTTCATGTTACTTACACATGCTTATTCCAAATATATATGAAAGACACTTGTTAGATGTTATTTTAGAGAGCAGATGTGAGGTTCAGCTGTGTGCTCTTCATTTTCTGTCAGATTCTAGCACAAACTGCTGTGGCCAACAGCTACTCTGACTGACAGTGTTTACACAGCGCATAAGCGTGTGCTTGAAGGCACGTGATGCTTCCTGGTGACTTGGAGCTGATCCGTGAAGCACAGCACATTATGTTAGCTGACCAATCAGAGCCTCTTGAGGGTGGGCCTTTTGGCGGAACTAGGTAATATGACAGTCGTTTTCATGATCGCTGAGTAGCTGTATATAATCAAAGTAAGATATATAAATAAATAACGTGATTTTTTACAGCACACATTGCTTTGCATTTTACAAACCTAACCAAGCCTTAAAAATGCACCGTGGACCACCTCTTTAAAGTGCAGAGTTGTATTTTGAGCATCAAAAGTCAACAGAGCTAAAATCAAGATCTTATAAATGGAAAACATCCATGTATAACAATACACAACCAATTAACTGTTAGCCCACATGGATTCTGTGTGTGCAGAAATCCACAGATTTTTAACCCATCATTGAGTCTGTTTATTTCCTTATGTAAATGTTTGTAAATATTTATATTTTTAAAGGGCACCTATGATGAAAATCATCTTTTGTAAGCTGTTTGGACAGAACTGTGTGTAGGTACAGTACAGTATAGTGTGTCTGCAGTCATATTGGGGTGATATAAACTAAATAAGTCTCTTCTGATGTTAAAATAGGATCCAAATCCTTCCCATTTTGAGGCAGACCGCAACGTAACGTAGGAGTGCAGTTCAACATGTTCAACAAGGAAATATAATAATAAATCAGTAATACCATAAATACAACAGCGCTTTTAAATATAAGGTTCTGGTTAAAGTGAGACGACATGCTTGATGCGCATTAATAGTGAATATACACCATATGGAGTCTGCGTTTGTGTATGTGAGTCTGAGTCTGAAAGAAACAGACAAGAAAAGAGACGGTTTGCTCTTTTTATTTTATCTCTGTTTGCTTTCTTTCTCTCTCCTCATTTTCACCTCACTGATTTCCTAAGATTTCATGTTAAGCAATATTTTCCGTTCAGCCAGCTGTGTCAATAGCCACGCCAGCCCAGCATGTTTTAACACACACACACACACACACACACACACACACATGCAGAGCACACACGCAATAAGGTGGATGGGGTAAATATCAGAGAGCATTTGACACCCTGTACCTTGTCCTCCTTGTGTGCGTGCATGTGTGTGTGTGTGCGTGCGTGTGTGTGTGATAACATTTCCCGCCTCTATCGCAAACATTGACCTTTTCAAAGGAGTACAATATGTGATCTGTGTGACAACACAAGACAACAGGTCGAAAGCTCTCTGTGACATTGTGTGAAGACTGAGACAAGCAACGGAGAGACATTTTTAAAAGAATGTTTAACATTTTATTGTATCAATAAAGAAAGCGCTTGGAAGAATGATGAAGGACACGCAGAGAGAAATGAAGCTGTAATTACTCAAAGTGACCTAGATAGTTGTTTATTTGAAGACATTTATTCATTTGATATTTGCAATATATTTGTAAAATTGCTCATGTAAATGTATTTATTTTGTACATACTGTGCTTGTACACTCAAAAAATGATGCTTGATGTAGTTTAAGGTTGTTTTTATATAAAAACTGCTTAAATTACACAATTTTTGAGGTTTTTGGGGACAACATATTTGTTTTATGTTCATTCATTCATTTATTTTCTTTCAGCTTAGTATTTTTATTCATTAGGGGTTGCCACAGCGGAATTAACCACCAACTTATTCAGCATATGTTTTACACAGCGGATGCCCTTCCAGCTGCAACCCAAACACTCTCACATTACACACAGTACACCACTACGGGCAGTTTAGTTTACTCAGTTCACCTATAGCGCATGGGTTCGGACTGTGGGGGAAACCGGAGCACCCGGAGGAAACCCACGCGAAGTCCAGACAGAAAGTCCACACAGAAATCCCAACTGACCCAGCCGGGACTCGAACCAGCGACCTTCTTGCTGTGACCTTCTTACTTTCTTATGTTCAATCCAGTTAAATTTGCTAAAAATAATAAGTTAACTTCATTTTTTCATGTTGCTCCAACACAAATCGATTGTGTGGAACCCAACACTTTTTCATTCATTCATCTGTTTTAGTGGTCACTGCAGCGGAAGGAACCGCCAATTGTTCCAGCAAATGTTTTACGCAGCGGATAGGGCATAACACAGCCACAACCCTGTATTGGGAAACACATTCATTCACACACATATACTACTGACAATTTAGCTTATTCTGTTCACTTACCACATGTCTTTGGACTGTGGGAGAAACCATGGCACCCAGAGTAAACCTACTTGTCCACGGGGAGAACATGCAAACTCCCATTTGGGATTTGAACTGGTGACCTACTTGCTGTGAGGGCACAGTGCTAACCACTGAGCCACCGTGCCTCACACCCCAGCATTTTTGCAGTGTATTTTGTGTGTGTGTGTGTTCTATTTATTTATTTGAATTTCTTTTAAGTTGGTGTTTAATTGAGTTGGTGTCTTGTTGATGGATTTTTTTTTACTTCTTGTTTGAAAGAAGCTCTTTTGCTCTTCAACGTGTTTATTATTGTTAAAAATATATGAGAAATATTTTAAAAATGCAGTTTTGCGGCAGAATATTCAGCAGTTATTATCTTCAGTCTTCAGTGTCCTTCAGAAATAATGTTAATTTAGTGGTCAAGAAATATGTTTATGATCAATTAAGTTGAAAACTGCTGTTCTTTTATAACAGTATCAATGTTTGTATTGTCAATTTTTAGCAGCCACATTGGCATGCTAGCATGGGGGACCGGGGACACCTGGCCGCACCCTTATTGTTAAATAAAAAGATACGATTAATATAATACTTCTTAAATAAAATTAATCTATAATGTATTGCCCACATTTTTTAAATAAATGATATACAGTACATATATTCCTAGTCTACAAAGATTAAAGTTATTTTAAAGCATTTAAAGCACACTTTGAAAAAAAATAAAAATAATAAAACTAGTGAAAATGAATAAATTTTAATGTACTTGTTCACTAAAGTTCACTAAAGTAGTACTAAAAATAGATATTTAAGGGTATTTTTAATGTATAACGTCCAAAAACAAATAATGCATTTGACTTGGATATAACACCTCTCCAATCTAGTTCATGAATCTGAGTCCTGATGAACCTGCTGTCTTTACTTATGTTGTCTCTGCAAAACAGTAATGGGCGGGAATCACTCAACTAGCTTATTCCAACGATGTGCGCTATTTGCACTATGCCAGAATAGACATTCTAAAATCGGCATTTTTTTGCCCCTCTGGCAGGGGCCCCAAGTGTGCACCTGTGCCTGTAATGCCCATTGGTTAATCTGGCCCTGCCTGGATCCCTCTCTCAAGGATTTTTTTTTTCTATGTCACTTTTATCAATTGGTGAAGTTTGTTTATCGCCAGACTTGTAGAGCTGTGCATTAATAGATTTGCTCTTCAGTGTTTGGACTTTAAGAAGTGAAAATCAAACCACACTGAACTTAACTAAACTAAACTTAAACTCTGAAATCTGGACTAACACAGTTTCAATTTACTATAATTTTCTATGTGAAGCTGCTTTGACAAAATCTACATTGTAAAAGCGCTAGTGAAACTGAGATGAATTGAATTAAACTGAAAAGTAAAAAAAAGACACCAATCAATTCCTGCACTATTTGTTATAACAAATATTTCTGACACTGAACATCACATTCACTTTAATTATAGCCATATGCCAATGTTAAGTTTTGAAATGTTTATTTCAGGCATCTTTTAGTTGCAGTAAATTAAGATTATGTTGTTACCCTGAGGTTTCAGTAGACTTTCTTATTGTCCATCTGTCCTTTTGATAGACAGGGTTGTAAAAATGTCTTCATAATCAGTTGTTGCACATTAGATTGTTTATTTATGTTTCATGTGTTTGTGTTTGATTCATTATGTTACGTTCAGTATTATTTTAAAATGCTAATTTAATTTGTTTTCACTTCACGTTTTTACTTTTAATTAAGAGCTTATGGGATAGATTTATAAAGCAGATTAATGTTTGATGCTTTTTTTCTTTTTTGTCGGTGGAAAACACTCAAACATCCTCTATGCTTGAACAGCCAAATAATACAAATAATATAATACAAGCTAATACGAGACTATAATATGAAAATTAGTGTTTTTGTTAACTTTCTGGCAGATGCATTGCTTGTTTACTCATCATTATTTTTTTTTAACATTACAATAATATTAAAGGCGCCATGGTGGTGCAGTGAGTAACACAATCGCCTCACAGCAGGAAGGTCGCTGGTTCAAGCGTTGGCTGGGTCAGTTGGCATTTCTGTGTGGAGTTTGCATGTTCACGTTCACGTTTCCTTCGGGTGCTCTGGTTTCCCCTACAGAACAAAGACAAGTGGTACAGGTGAATTGGGTGTATGTGTGTGAATGAGTGTATATGCATGTTTCCCAGTGATGGGTTCCAGCTGGAAGGGCGTAAAAATATGCTGGATAAATTGGCGGTTCATTCCTCTGTGGAGACCCCTGATTAATAAAGTGACTAAGCTGAAAAGAAAATGAATTAATGAATGAATAATATTAAATAATTTTTTTTATTGATAGCCTAACTGTTGTTTGACCCATTAAAATAGTAGATTTTTACATGTACAAATGACAGCATAGCCTAAAAACAGAACACCATAATTTTACATGCAGTTTTTCTGAAAATAAATTAAAACTGTACAATTATTTATATAAAATGAACACAATTAAAAGGTGCACATTAATATGATTCAATGAAATTTCACATTAATGAAACCAAAAGGTATAACATGTATATGACAACAACAATGAAATGGAGACTGATAAGGCAAATGGTGCAGAATTTTCCACATTTTACATACAGGCAAGGTTTTAAAAAATAAAAGCTTACAGTATTGACTGGCGTCATGCTCATATCTACTGTATATGTGAGAAAAGAGAAATCTGTGACTTTGCTGGAGCTTCAGGTGCACACATTTTTCATTTTAGAGAATCACAAACTTGTCATGGCAGCCTGATCATCTTCAAACTAAAAGATTGTCCTAACCTAAGACTGATTCAAAGCAATTACTTCTAATTTAGTTTACTTTAGATTGTAATTAGAATCGATAGTATTCTGTTAATGATCATCAGACAGCTGGCAAGTTTAATATATAATGGTGGTCTGATGGTGAGCCTGAAGTGGTGGCCCCAATTTCAAGTTATTGAATGATTGAAGAATACAAATATTCATTTTCTTTTCAATTTAGTCCCTTTATTAATCTGGGGTCGCAGCAGCGGAATGAACCGCCAGCATGTTTTACGCAGCAGATGCCCTTCCAGCTGCAACCCATCACTGGAAATATTCATACACACTCATTCACACACATACACTATGGACAATTTATCTCCCAATTCACCTTTACTGCATGTCTTTGGACTTGTAGGGAAACTGGAGCATCCGGAGAAACCCACGGGAACACGGTGAGAACATGCAAACTCCACACAAAAATGCCAACTGACCAAGTCGAGGCTTGAACCAGTGACCTTCTTGCTGTGAGGCGATTGTGCAACCCACTGCGGCACTGCGATGCCCTGAATATATATATATATATATATATATATATATATATATATATATATACTGTTGTTATTCATTAAAGGCATTAGTTTTATTTATTATTTTTAAGATAACATTTCAGAGGGTTTGCAGAATTGTGAATGGCAATATATAATGTGGAGATGGAGGTGCTGACAGTTCCTAATTAATTTCAAGATGCTGAATTTTGTCCAGAGCTGCTAACTTCATCCTGGTGTTGAATTTTAGGTCAGACCTTCTGAATCTGATTGATATATGGTAAATGTAGTCTAGTGCTGCTGAATTTGCCTCAAAGCTGTTGAATTCCATCTGATACTGATGAATTTATTCAGGAGTTGCTGAATTTCAGCCCATTCTCACTCCCAAGGCATTAAAAATGCAGCATCCGTTCCAAATATTAAGATCTAGCATACAAAAGTAAACAGTCACAGGAATTTATGCTGACCAGAAGCAGAGTTAAAGTATTAAAGAAAACTATATATCAACAAAGGTTTTGCATTTCAAGTTGTCTCCCAGCAAGCACTTTTTTATAGTTAAAAGACATCTAATTCTCAATCGTATATATCTTGATTGATATTTCAATCATGTATATCTTGTTGTCACGATCATCAGTGATCTAACCACCATACATCGCTGGAGAGCATTCACATTCTCAAGAACTACAAATCTGCCAGAACTACAAGATCCACACTCACACACCTGGCCTAGATCCTGTCTGATTGCAAACACTGATTGCATGTCTTTGAGAGGCATCAGCTGTCTGTGTTTGCAATCAGACAGGATCTAGGCTAGGTGTGTGAGTGGTGCATGTCTTGTAGTTCTTTTGTGTCTTTTGTTCTTTTTGAGTCGCACGATTGCCTCACAGCAAGAAGGTCACTGGTTCGAGCCTCGGCTGGGTCAGTTGGCATTTCTGTTTGGAGTTTGCATGTTCTCCCTGTGGTCACGTGGGTTCATATATGTGCTGAATATATACATATATATGTTCAGCACTCTAGACATATCAACAATGACTAATAGTGGTAGCAAACTTCCCAAATTATTGTTTCAATCTTGGTTTCAATCTTCTAAAATAAACTTTTTTTATGTTCCTTGAAGTACATCGAACCTGGTTGTGCTTCAATATTTGAGACCTTGGGAGTGAGATGGGTTCTGAATTTGGTATAGTTTACCTGGATAATACCCGTTGTAAATGATTCATTCTGAGAGAGAAAGAGGGTTGTTGAATAAGGCTGTCTTTAGAGTATCAATACCAAGGTTCTCTCTAGACTGCTAGTGATCGACGCACACACATCACAGAGCATGTGGAGTGTATTTCTGCAGGTGCTTGCTCACTGGCATTTCACATAATTAAAGCTTGACCTTTCTAATAGATGCACAAATGTCAGGGGGTCCTTCTCATCTGACAAGCAGGAGTGCCTAGAGGGCGGTGTGTGTGTGTGAGTGAGTGTGTGTGTGTGTGTATGTGTGTGCTGAAGATCTTGGGAGAGCAATGTGATTTTACACTTCTCTATATTTGCACTTCCTGTCTCATTGGCACATCCAGTGATTATAATAACAGGCACAAACACAACAATGCTGGAGTGCAGAAGCATGTGAAATCTATATAAAGCCTGTGTATTTGATCCTAACTTCATGATATGATATTCTCTAGAATTCTGGCTTGGTGCTAAACATAGCTCACAGATTGATTGTTTGTGTGTGTATAGACTGTGTCCTTGGCTCTGGTCTAAAAAGCTTCAGCAGTGCCCAAATGAATGAAGCACAAGTTCACATATAACTGTGTTTACATGTGGTGTGTGAGTGCGTAGTTCCCCGTAGACACAATTTGGAAGCTTTTACAATCCCAAGGTCTGTCAGTGTTATTTTAATTATATATATTTTTTACTGGCTTGCATCACTTGTATCAACTTACATCAGTTCAACGTGCTGCTTTATTTGCAAAAATGAAGCTTGCTTATTTCTCATTCAGAAAAAACTAGAGGACCAAAACTAACTGCTGTGTAAATGTAAATCTTATTATAAATTCATTCATTCATTCATTTTCTTTTCGGCTTAGTCCCTTTATTAAACCGGGGTCGCCACAGCGGACTGAACCGCCAACTTATCCAGCATTTTGTTTTACGCAGCGGATGCCCTTCCAGCCACAACCCATCTCTGGGAAACACATTCATACATTCTCATTCACACACATACACTATGGACAATTTAGCTTACCCAATTCACCTGTACCGCATGTCCTTGGACTGTGGGGGAAACCGGAGCACCCGGAGGAAACCCACGCAACCACGGGGAGAACATGCAAACTCCACACAGAAATGCCAACTGGCCTAGCCGGGGATCGAACCAGCGACCTTCTTGCTGTGAGGCGAACGTGCTACTCACTAAGCCACCGTGGCGCCCGCCTTATTATAAATTAGATTTTTTAATTAACTAATAAAGATGAAGGAATTATATGATTAAATCATTCATTTATTCATTAATTTTCTTTTTGGCTTTGTCCCTTTATTAATCTGGGGTCACCATAGCGGTATGAACAGCATATGTTTTACACAGCAGATGCCCTTCCAGCTAAAGCCTATCACTGGGAAACAGCCATACACTTATTCACACTTATACACTATGGACAGTTTAGCTTACCCAATTCACCTATACCACATGTCTTTGAACTTTTGAGGGAAACCAGAGCACCTGGAGGAAACCCACGCAACCACGGGGAGAACATGCAAACTCCACACAGAAATGCCAACTGACCCAGTCGAGGCTCGAACCAGCAACTTTCTTGCTATAAGGCGATCGTGCTACCCACCGTGATGCCCATGATTAAATCATACAATTATAAATTAAATTCAGTAAATAATGAAGCAATACAAATAAAAACTTACAAGAATAATATTATTATTACATAACATTTACAAGTAGTATTTTATGTAATTGTTTATCATTGTTACAATTATTATTTTAAAATGATGTTATTTAAAATTGTTATTTGTACATCTTCATTTGTTAAATAATCTGTTTTCTAAATTTACAATTTATAGTTTTGTGTAAAACGTAAGCAACAAGATGAAAATATCATTTTCATTATTTATTATTTTCTGCGGGCGCCACGGTGGTGTAGTGAGTAGCACGTTCGCCTCACAGCAAGACGGTCACTGGTTCGAACCCCGGCTGGGTCAGTTGGCATTTCTGTGTGGAGTTTGCATGTTCTCCCTGTGGTTGCGTGGGTTTCCTCCGGGTGCTCCGGTTTCCCCCACAAGTCCAAAGACATGCGGTACAGGTGAATTGGGTAGGCTAAATTGTCCACAGTGTGTGAATGTGTGTTTATGGTGTGTGTATGTTTCCCAGATATGGGTTGCGGCTGGACGGGCATCCGCTGTGTAAAAAATATGCTGGATAAGTTGGCGGTTAATACCACTGTGGCGACCCCGGGTTAATAAAGGGACTAAGCCGACAAGAAAATGAATGAATTATTTTCTGCAAACCATTGATTGCGTTACTTCTCAAGGTAAATTCGTACCTTGGCTCTAGGGGTCAAACAACAACAAAAAAGAGGTCTAGAATCTTGGTGTGAGTCAGATCTGAATTTCAGTAGTCATGTCAAAGCAGTAACTAAATCAGCATACTATCATCTCAAAAACATTGCAAGAATTGCTTTGGTCCCTGTGAGGTTTTTAAAGAAACTTGTTCATGCTTTTATCAGCAGCAGGGTGGATTACTGTTATGGACTCCTCACTGGCCTTCCCAAAAGGACAGATGAAGCTCATTCAGAGCACTGCTTCCAGGATTCTGACCAGAACCAGATAATAAGAGTACATCACACCTGTCCACAGGACACTGGCTCACAGATATATTCAGATTTTGAAGTATTGCTACTTGTCTGTAAATCACTAAATGGCCTAAATGGCCTCAATACATTACAATACATTCCAAGAGTTCATTTAAAGCAGGGTAAATCCACCTTCAGCTAAAACCCCCGCCGCTGCTGTAAGCTTCCAGAAATTATCAACCTGTTTAACACATTTTAATCTGTTTTTATATGTTTTTAATTATTCTAATAGTTTTTTTTCATTTCCATGCTTCTTGTATTCCTGTTTATGTAAAGCACTCTGAATTATCATTGTGTATGAAATGTGCTGTATAAATAACTTTGCCTTGCCTTGCCTTGCCCAAGTTTAAAACTCTAGATTCAGTGTTTAATGACAATTTCAGAGAGTTGGAAATAAAGAATTGGGTTTTAATCTGATATTTAAGCACATCAAATTAAAAAATGAAAGATAATAGTTTTGAATGTACTTAAAATACTTAAAGTTGGGGAGGAATTTTATACTACTGTACTGGTAATAAGACGTTTGTTACGTTTGACCAGTAATAAAACTGCAATCTTAGACCCAGTCCCAATTCTACCCTTTAGCGCTTCCCCTTACCCTGTTTTGTGCGTTCATGTGAAGGGGTAGGGGTGTACCAAATCTCTTTAGCTTGAAGTCGTAGAGCTAAGGGGAAAGGCTAAATATCCCTCGAAGGGGATATTTTTTTAGGACCACATTCGAAACCAAGGGGTAAGAAAATTACCCAGAATACACCAGCTACAACAGCAGCATGGCTGCACACAAAAGTCAGGAGATGCACAAATTAGTATTTTTTGTCATTATTACAAATTTTTACAACAAACAACCATATGTTTTAAAACATTCATAACCGTGTTTTACTGTCATGCTTTAAAAAAACAAAAATAAAAGCCACTAAATTTCGCTATCTATAATCCCTAATAATAACTCCTGTATAGTAGTCCCACAACATTGTCACTCGATGACACTGGAATACCCTGTCAGAAATGTCTAGTGGCTGGGAATTACCTTTTTACAGTGTCTGCTATAATGTTAATGTTGTTTTCGTGTGTTTACATAGATGAATATGGCCATGAAGTAAATGCACAGTACAGTTACGAGCTTATTACCACATTATATCGTCATGATAACATGATATAATTGTCTTCAGTCATTTCCTGAAGATAAATACTAAAACTAACACAACTGGAATAACTACAGCGGTTGTGATAGTTGATCTCATTTAAAGCAAGAGATTGCGATGACATATGCAGGTGCAGGTGCTGTAGTAGCGTCCAATTTCTTAGGGGTACATTTTGAAGCCCTTCCCCTTCACACTGTGTTTCAAGGGTTAAGGGGAAGGGGTGCAAAAATAGAATTGGGATTGGGCCTTAGTATTGCACAACAGGTGTGTGGTCACATTTTGTGTGTAATTGCACACAAGTGGACATTAAGCACAAAAAAAGCATTGCAGTGACTTGAGCTTAAACGTGCTGTCAGATTGATGAAATATCAACGACCACGCCTGGCCAAAAACAAAAAGAGGAACAGATGGCTTGCTGTCATTTGGCAAGTTGACTGGCGTAAACACTTCTGAAATGATGCGGTGTGCTGTAGAGAAATGTTCTTGCTTACCGTGTCACTGCAGCACTTGACACATCACTCAGCACACTGATGACATCACACATTGATTAACACAACTAACTGGGATGATGTTCAGTTTCTGTCAAATACATTCATTTGATATCTGCTAGGGATTTTGCACATGCACTGTACACTACCTGACAAAAGCTGTTGATCCCAGTTGTAGGAGCAACAAATAAAAACATTTGGAAAAGTGGCAGAAGGTAGATTTTTTAGATGTATCATCTGTTGAACTGCATCCCAATCATCACAAATACTGCAGAAGAACTCACAGAAATCAGTCAAGTTTGGTGGAGGAAAAAGTTATGCTTTGGGGTTACATACAGTATAGGGCCGTGCGAGAGATCTGCAGAGTGGATGGCAACATCAACAGCCTGAGGTATCAAGACGTTTGTGCTGCACATTACATTACAAACCACAGAACAGAGCAAATTCTTCAGCAGGAGACTGTAGTTACTGAAACTATCCTGAAAGTTCCTTAAAGCAAAGAAGGTCAAGGTGTTTCTGGGTTGGCCAGCCCGGTCACCAGACATGAACATTATTGAGCATTTCTGGGATAAGATGGAGGAGGCACTGAAGATGAATCCAAAGAATCTGACAGTCAAAGACTGACTTTTTGATCAGCTGATGAACTCTGGGAGTCCTGCAAGAACACTTCCTCTGCCATGCCAGAATATGTTTTTTGAGTCATTGCAGAAATATATGGGTGCAGTCCTACAAGCTCATGGGAGTCATACACAATATTAATTATTTTTTCCACTGCACAATGACTTTATATTCTATACTGTACATTATTCCTGTTAAATGACAAGACTTTTGTCTAGGCAAAGTCAGACCTTACTGTCCTAATTAAATAATTAAAAATCAAGACATGATCATATTTTATTTTGGTAAAATAGACATAATCTAGAGACCTAGACCGATTTGCCTAGGCCAATCATCACTTCTGATTCCAAATGATCAAAGTCAAGTTACTATTTTTTTGTTCCTAAAACGTAGATAGATGACAATACTTTTGTCAGGTAGTGTATATGTATGCACAAATCTATAAATGTAAATGTATACTGTATATAAACTGTGTGTGTACATCATTTTGACTGTTTTAGTTTTTATGTTACTGTAAAATAGGTGTGTCTAGATTTTTGTGGATGGGTTTAAGGTATATAAGTTTTGAATACATATTTTTCTTTTAAAAAGGAGCTATTACTGTATGTCCCATTTTACAAGATCTAAAATAAGTCTTTGATGTCCCTAACGTGTATGTGAGGTTTTAGCTCATAATACCACACAATTAATAATTTATAACTCTTTGAAACTGCCCCTTTCAGGATTTGATACTAATTGTGCCATTTTGGTGACCGTTGCTTTAAATTCAAATGAGATTAAGCTTTTCAAAAGAATGCAGACCTACTATCGTCTGTCAGCATAGTGGCAGATTTAAAAACAAGACTATTTCCTATACTAAAGAGGGAGAGAGCATCCCTAATGGGACTCTGATGACCTGTTTCAAAGGTCTAAGGGAGAATGTTTTTATAAAGTGTGATTAAAAAATTTTATTAATACATTTTACCGTTAGAAGTTATATTCACTTTTGACACACAATTGTGTTTAAACCACTCTTTAAAAAAGACGTTTGCGTAGTGACTAAATCTGTCAAACTTTTGAAATGCGACAAAATTTAAAAGTTGTGCATTGGCTATATTTATGATGAACTGTGAAGAAAACATTTTGCAACACACCTCAAGACTGAATAAATAATGACGTAATCTCATTTTCTCTATTTAACCTGCAGGAATATTAAAGAAAGAACCAAATGGAGTGGATCATGTCAGAACGCAAATTCCCGCCGTTGGATTCACTAAAGACAATCAAATCTTTTCGGAAGTTAACCTGCGTGAAATGGAAATAAAACCCACCAGAAAACCTATGAACAGCAAAGAAGAGCACCTCCTCCATTCATCGGTCTAGACTCCCCTATTGTTTCTCTATCTACTGGTATCACACTAAATAAGCATCACCTTGTCTTTTCTCTGGGTGGCCTTATGGATGAATAACCCCTGCATATTACCCACGTTGAGTGTCGTTTTGGATTCTTCTGTTTGACGGTGGATGAACTGCAGTGGTGGCCATGTCTGGTAAGGGCAACCCCAGCCCACACCTCAATGGCTTCCCAATGGCCCACTTTTCCTATTTCTTCCCGCACATGCTGGGGGGGCTTTCTCCACCCTCACTGCCCACCCTGCCCCTCAGTGGATACAGCACACCTTCGCCAGCCAGTGAGTATGGCATCCAGCCCTTTAATGTCTTCTGCGCAATGAAGCGAAATTGATTGATTTTGATGTGTTGGGATTGCATTTTGTGTCGAGCATTGAGATAAACTGTGTCATCCTTCTTTTTTTGGTCGTCCTTTAGTTTAGAGTGCATCACTAAAAGCTTTTAAATGACATTCTGGGCAGATTTTCATTCGTGTTTGTACACTTAACTTTTTTTTTTTTTTTTTTTTTTTTTTACAAATTGCTGTTTCCTTGTATTCACAGTACATTTGTTTACTTGGCAGTGTTGGTCTTGGGACCTGTGGACTGAGAGCAATTTGTGCTCATGGTTGGGTCTATTCTTAAGTGCTGCAGCATTGCAAATATTTATATGCTGTGTGCCAAATTGTGAGTCCTGAACCACAGCGCACTGGGCCTTAATTATTATTTGATTGTTGTACGACAGAAAAGTGAGCACATGGTCACACCACTGCAAAACTTGGGATTTATGAATATGTACATGAGTGGAAGCGACAATCAAATCACAGCTCTTGTCACAGCTCATGTGCGCAAGTTTTTTTTCAGTTAGCATGGTGGTTTGTTTTCCTCGTTTTGATGTCTAGAAGTTAATAATTATTGTTTTATATATTTGTATTTAGTTTATAGGTGCTGTATGTAAATTTTTGTACTTTTCTAAAGCATAAAAATAGCATATTATGTTTGTAGATATTTAAGAATCATGGCAAGTAAACACAGGTGTTTGTCTGAAAAACAGTGCTGAAGTCAGTTATTCTCTTTTGAAAATGTGCATTCCTGTGTCAGAATGTCTGTCCTTTTATGGTCTCTATAACAAGCCCACTACCAGTTTATCCAATCCTATTTCAGCACTCCAGGTTGCCTTGGTGGAAAATGCGAACTTTGCAGGACCGAAGCAGCCTCCAAAATGAAACACAGATTCAGAGGGCTCTATTTTACAGATCAGGGTGCAAAGTCTAAAGCTTATTGCGCAAAAGCATTTAGGCCGTGTCTGAATCCACTTTTGCTATTTTAAGGACAGAAAAATATGCTTTGTGCCGTGGCATGTGATCTAACTTTATAAGTGGAAATACTGAACGCTTCACTAGCAGTTCAACAGACCATCTGCAGCACGAGGATAAAGAATTAGCCTCCTCCATTCTGCCTCTTTACTTTCTCTTTACTTTTACTCTTTACTCCTTTACTTTCGTAGAGTAAAGAAATGGTGGAAACTTAGTCCACTGAAGACATCCATTAGCCTACATATTTAATGTTGTAATTTCATTTGTTAAGTGCAATGGTTTGTTTCAAAACTATTTCTAAATTCGCTTCTAATTTCCATCAAAATGATAAATGAACAATAATAACGATGTGTGGTCAAAAAACTTTGTTATATGCAAACATTATGGACATATTCCCATATATTCTTGTGCCCAATATAGTGAAGCACACATCTCCAAAACCTGACAGGTGGACAAATCTAAACTTGTTTTTTTTTTTTTTATTAAAACAAATATAAATATCATCTTTTTATAAATTATATTACAAATAACAATAACATTATACAAACACAAATTGTCATGAATAAACTGAAAAAAGCCCCAGAGAAGAAGGCATGGAGCCAGTGGTTTTTATATTTATTTAGAAAATAATAATTTTTATTAACATTTTAGTCCTTTAATTCTTTTCATATGGGTGTTGCTGTACAACCTGTGTGTATTAAGCAATGTGTAAGCTTTTTGGACCCACATAGGCGCATAACTAAACATGCTGTGCCCTGGACTTTAGACTAGTTTTTAGTTGGTCAATGGCGTGGCCTATTTCAGGTCCTCAGAACGAACCAACAATGTGCCTTAACACACCCCCTTTTCAGACCAGCACACCCATGAGTCCACAAAGTGGTGCAAATGTATTTGCTATTTAAACAACTTGGCGCAAAACATGAAAATTACAGTTGCCCTGGTCTGAAAATAGCAACTAATCACGCCAAACACACCTTGCGCCTTATTGCACCAGGTGTATGATAGGGTCCATACTTTTAAAAAAACACACACACACACATTAGGTGATTTTTAATTAGCAAATAATATAAATATTACAAATGTAAACATTAGCCAATACTGTGTCCTAACATCATGAAACATGAAAAGATTCCAGCAACAAGCAGTTTGACGTTTTTTGTCTAGTAACGTCACATGTAGTTATGGTGTAGGCTCGATAGTCAGGCATTCTCACAGGTGTTGGTGTCATCTATCTGGCAACCTGAGTGTTGTCAGAGGAGAGGCCAGGTGAAAAAGTGTTTTGAACTTGAACTGCAATACCTAGTTCAACCACTGGGTGTCAGTCTGGAGTCTTTTACATGACTCAAATTACGCTTTTTATATTACCTAAATAGGTACTAGTATGATGATTGAATTGTTTGAAACATGGTAAGTGGAGGTTTTAATGTAAGATCACTTTCATTAGGCCAGCGTTTCTCAATCCCAGTCCTTTAGCCCCACCGTTCAGCACATTTTGTATATTTCTCTTTTCACCTTAGTTGTTTGTTCTAATTAATCAATAGGTGAACTCTACAGGATATTCTGCCAAGATTTCATTGTGGACAGGGAATATGTGTTTGATTCAGAGTGCATTTTAGCAAGTCATATGTGAATTTATATTGTATTTATTTACAGAGCTATATTATATCCCACTTCAAGCATCTCTAGTCAGAAACTGCAGACAAGAGCAATGAAGGAGAAGGGACTAGGGATTGCATGGTGTAGAGATGTGTCAGTTGGTTGTCTAAATCAGCTGTATTAAATAAGAGAGACATGCAAAATATGCAGATCAGTGGGGTGGAAGGACTTGGATTGTGAAACGCTGTATTAGGCTAATCCAGTTTCATTAACTGTGAAAAATTATACTTTAAAAATGTGAAATGTTAAAGTGCAAAATGCAGTACTCTTATACTCCTAATACTCTTATAATAGCAGGGCTTTAGTTGGGGTCTTAGGATTTGTTAACATTTGGCAGGTTTGGTTCCATTATAATACTCTTTAATAGTTAAACTGTCTCTGAAGGATGGCGTTAAACTCCAGCTGAGTTTTCTGGCATATCTGTGTTTGCTATGTATTTATTATAGTTCGGTCAAACTCTGACGTTATGACATAGAGATCATGTTCGTGCAGTCTGAGATTCTACAATACAAATCTAACACTAACATTTGTAAAAATGAACCTACTGTATTTTCATTTTAAAATGGCGTTAAAGAATAAAAACATTCCTTGTCCTCCTCATTTTTATGGCAATACAGAATGTTTTACAGAAAAATTTCATATCATGTCATTGATTGGACTCTATTTGCTGGCACCTAATTCCAGTTAGCTTTCTGAGACAGGATTATCCTAGAGATTTGCCTTTTTTTACCCCACATAGTGAATGTTTGCACAGTGTGCTCAAAGACATGCTGTAGCTGTCAGGGTTCTGCCACTCCTGTCTAGTTAATTCCTGTTTTTTTGTGGCAGAGTCCAGACACTAGCTCTGTCTAGTCCTATGTGTTGTCATTGTGTCTCTGTATGAGCGCCAATTGTGGGCGCGCTCGGACCTTGCTCGCTCCCGCGTGATGTGGGCGCGCGGGGCCTGGGCGTGTTCGCGATTGCGCGCTCTTGTCCTTGTGATTTGTTTGTCTGCGGCGTGCGTTTCATTTCCCAGTGCCTTTAAGTCTAGTCGGGTTCTGTTTCGGGTGGCGCTGGGTTGAAACATGCATGCTGCGTGTGGGAGTGCACGATAAGATGTTTTCATTTTATCGTGCGCTTGTGTCTCGCGTTCTGTTGTTGTGTTTAGCACGTGGTGTGTGTGTTTACACACACACCGCGTGCTCGTGTCATCATGTGAGCACGCAGTTAATGAGTTCTCTCATTGGCTGTGTGTTCTAGTCTTTATGTGAGTGCGTGGCTTGTGTTGTCATGCACTCTCCTGTCTATTGTCTAGCCCCACCCTCCTTGTTAACCCATTATTAGTCTATTATGTTCACCTGTTTGTTTGTTAATCATGTCTGTTTTAAATTCTCCTCATGTCTGCTGTCCTGTGCCAGTTCGTTGTCGTCTATTGTCGTTT
>CAIGQQ010000153.1:2813025-2850500 GCA_903798035.1 Danio albolineatus
TTTGTAAAGCAACCCATGTTCTGTTGTCATTAATATTTAATTAAACTATGAACAAAATATATATGAACAAAAAAAAGTGATGCATCAAAGTTTATTAAGTTTATTAATGTACATACTCACTGTACATATACATTTGTAATTATGTTTATCAGCACATTTTTGATTATTAATAAGTAACCTGCAATGCACTGATTCATTTATTTGAACTGTACACACCCACTGTACATATACATTTGTAACTGTTTATCTATCTGCACACTTTTGATTATTATTAAGCAACCTACATTGCACTGATTCATTTATTTGAACTGTACATAGCCACTGTACATGTACATTTGTAATTGTTTATCTATCTGCACACATCATTAATATCAACCTGTACGTACAATCATTTATTGTAAATCTGGGCTCAACCTGCATATAATGTTCATAGTACATCCATCTGTAAATGCACCTTATAATTTATATCTGTATTCTGCACTTGCTGCTATTGCACTTCTGGTTAGACCTAAACAGCATTTCGTTGCTTTGTACTTGTACATCTGTAATGACAATAAAGTTGAATCTAATCTAAAAATCTAATCTAAAGTTTGATTTAAAAAAATCTTAAATTGTTATAAAAATCCTTATAATCATTAAAATAATAGATAAAAGTAATTACAAATAATTAGCTTAAAAATATTTAATGATATTAATGGTACAGCAAAGTTCTGAAAACTGTCTACTTCTCTGTTTATCCGTCTGACTTTATGGTTATTTTCTTTTGACGGCCCCCTGTTGTTTTGAAGAATATCACAATGGTGAACACGGAAAGTTTAAAAGCCTTGTATGTTTTGCGAGGCATGCGATGCAGCGCCAGGTGAAAGTATAAATCCAGCTTTACGCAACATTTTTTAAAAACTTTTATGTATCTTTTAGTTTAACTACATTTTATAACCAGTTTTAACCTCAAATTTAGTTTTTTACCCTCTAACCCCTGCTCTGTCTGCCAGAAGACTCAAAGTCAATGTCAAAGTATATCAAACATACTGGGCTCGTCCAGACAGTGGTCATTTGTCACCATAACACAAAGCTCAACACCCAAGGATTTGACATCGACTGTATATACATGAAATCTAAACACAATCTATAATCAGTTTGTTCGCAAAAATCTTCAGAAAATCACAAAGGAAATTTACTTTTTACTTTAAATATGTAAGTGTATTTACTAGGATTTTTGTTTATGTTAGTATTATCAATTAGACTCTTTTGGTATACTGACCATACTTAGGTATACATCCTTCCTTTGGCTTTGAATCATATTATTTATTTACTCTTAGTTAAACAGGTCAAAAGGCATTTTCAAAGTTTTTGTACAATATTTGTATCCATGAATAATGTCAAATTCTATTGACAGTATTTAAGTCCTTGTAATGTGAAGTGAAACGCTGACAACAGAGGTGCTGATCCAAATGCAGTGTTTATTAGCAGGATGCTCAGGCCTGCAACAGTCAACACATGGGCAAACAGAAGTATACATGGGATTCAGAGTCATGGTCAAATAATAGGTCAATGGTCAGTACAGGCAGGCAGCAGACAACATAAATGAACAAACAAAGCGAGAGTCAAAACTGGCAAGACAAGGTAAAGAAAACACGTCATAATGTTCACAAACAGTATAACAAGACTCAGCATTGATGTGTGTGTGTGCTGTTTTTAAAGTCATTGTAATCAGTCTGTATTAGGAACCAGTGTGAGGGTGTGTGGTGCATGATTAGAATATGTAGTCCATGTAATGGCGGATTTGTAGTTTGTTAGCGATCTGTCACATAAGAAACAGGGAGAATCCAACTGTGAGTGAAGGACAGTTTATTGACGTGCAACAGTGAATATAAGTGCTCTAAACTTATAAGTATAAGCTCACTAATGTGCTCAAAAGGAAAAAGGGACTAGTAGAATGTCAACCCAGGCTCATTCTGAAAACGTAGTCCTATGTATGTTTCTGGAGGCTGCAAAATACGTCCTGGAGGTACGTATTTTTGCACTTTTTGTCAGCCTCCAGAACATGGGACTTTGTTTTTAGGATGAGCCTGGGATGGAAAAAAAGTGTTTTGAAATTAAAAACTGTAGCCTATTTTCATTTATTAGACAAATAACAAACTGGCCAGCCCATTCAACTTTCCTCAGGCACTATTTGGATCACCAAAATTAACACAGAGTGACTTCACTTGACTGAGAAGTCACGGCATACCAAATTCGGTATCCCAAATTCTGTATCGACACCCAACACAGGACTCTGCTTGGTCTTAAAGCCTTTTTTAATAGGTTATTTTCACAATTTGTTATGGCTAAGTAGTCAAAATGACAAATAGCTCAATAGCTCAAATTCTGGACCTTTGTCTGTGAGTGATGGGTCTTCCGAAAGACCCGAACCCCCCACTGCATGTTTTGGATGTCTTCTTTGTTACAGTTCTTTCAGTCTCTGCTAATGAGCTGAGGATGAGAATCAGGTGTGTTTGGTTAAGGAGACATGGAAAATGTGCACAGCTGGTGGTCCTCCAGGAACGTGGCTGAGAAATTGTCTTAGACCGTCCTCAAATACATACTCATTTGCGTAATTAAGAAAAGCTTCTGCACGAATCTCTCCAAGTTTTGTACCTAGCAAGGCCTGACATGATAGAGCAACAAGTTTTTGCTCTAACCAGCAGGAACCATGACAAATACCACTAAATTTCATTGATCACATTCATCAATTTCTGTTTCTTTAGCATCACATAGTACAGCCTTTCTAAGATGATCAAGTTAGACCACAGTAGAGCTGCTCATGCATATTAAATGTCAAACATGGATGAGATGAGACTGATGATAGAACCGAAGTATTGCATATTTAATGACACATTTCTTAAAAGATAACCATACAAAGCATGGCTCTTCATTCATAATCATTCCTTGCAGATTATAGTTGCATGTTCCTTTCCAGGTAGCTCATTTTCTGATGGGGAAAAAATCCCACGTATTTGCAATTCATCTCGGGGTCAAGAGCTCAACTGCAGAATATAGAGCAAAATGTGATGTGTGGACACTGTGCTAAATCCCCCATAAACTAGATCAGCATTCATATTTCCTGCTGCAGCATCAGGCCTGTTTCTGACTGTGACAATTCTGACAGCACCTATGCTATATTTATAACCACTTTCTATAAAGCTTGCATCAGTATTTGTATGTGTGTGAGAGAGAGAGGGTACTCTGTTCTGAATGGAGTCATCCTGGATTACAGAAAGACAGCTCATTCTTTCATAGACAGGACAGGAGGGAAGGCATAGGAACATTTGCATAATCAGTGGTGGAAAAGCCTGCAGAGACAGATCAGTGTGTGTTTGTACGTGTGTGTGTGTGTGTGTGTGTGTGCATGCATGTGTGCACATTCCTTACATTGTGGGGACCAAATGTATGGTTTAGGGATATAATATACAATTTGTACTGTATGAAAACCATTATGCCCTTAAGAAGTACCCATAAAGATGGCTATGCAAGTGTGTGTGTGTGTATAATAGTAATATATAATGGCTATAACAAATCATTAATATAAATATAATAATAAATATAATAATTTTAGTAGTAATGAAATTAAACTAATCATTATTAACTTTTTGCAGTGAGACAGTAGGACTGTCACAATCCCCTGCGTTATATGCTTGCAGATCGCTGGTATACATGCAGATCGCTGTCACGGTTTATGGGTCTGTGTGTTATGTGTCATGACGTACGTGTTGTGGTGTATGTGCATGGGTGGGTGTTTCTGTTTACCTTTTCTTGGTAGCGTGCGTTCTGATCAGCTGACCTAATCAGAGAGTCCCAGCTTTTGAGGCCTGTTTTGTGGGCTTTATATGCAGGCTGTCACTGCGTCCCAAATGGCACACTATACACTATGCACTTATACACTATGTACTTATGCCGAGTTCAGACTGCAGGATTTTCAAAGTAGTCATGTCACAGATGTTTTCACACTGCATGACTATCTGGGCTAGCTTTTGTCGCTGTTTTGTTTACACTGCAAGATGGATTGGCGACAGGGAGTTTCACACTGCATGACGTCAAAATAGGAAGAATCGCCGACAACTTTGTCCAAACTACGTCTCACACCCAAAAACACGTAGTATATCTTTTGTTATATTCTACATAACGAAAAAGAAGCTGTTAATGAGGTAGAAAATGTACATATTTGCTAACCGGGCTTTGAAGGGAATTAGTAATTTCTCCTCAACTTTTTTATTTTTTAACCAGGTTGCGTTGTGATATTGCTCACATGACATGTCAAACAGACATGGGAGCTTCTGCCAAATTTACACAAATTTTCCCTCCATTTCTTGGGTCTAAATAAACTGAAAATGAGCGCTTTTAACTTCTCCCTCAACCTCCCCCTGGCCTGCAGGTACCCACACTAGTGAATGCTGCTCTCTCATTGGCTGTAGGCGATCGACGATGTTATTTTCAGTCAGAACTCATTTCACACAGCATGATTTGAATTGCCGACAGCTCCAGATATTTAGTACGCCAAATATCTCATGGGCAATTTGCCAATTTGCCTGTGATTTCAGGCATTTGATGGCGATTTCTCAAAACCTGTCGGCGAGTCAAAATTGGGGCTAAAATCATGCAGTCTGAACTCGGCATTACACACTCAACAACATAGTATATGTATCTAGTGCTGTCCCAAATGGAACACTAATGATGTTTATACTAAGCGGAAGTTCAAGCCGTTTCCCTGATGACGTTTGACGGTTGCCAAATTTGTGAAATAAATTACCAAAATACCAAATAATACCTGTCATGAGTGTAACCACATTCACCATCGGGAGCCGCTATAATCACTCTTGTAGGAGAATACTGCTTTCACAATCCAAAATAAATAAAGTTATCCAACATGTGCGCACGAAAGCTCCGCCCCTTCCGCTACGTGCGCAAAGCTGCGGTTGAGTGCATTATAGACTGATTTCACGCGGTCGCCATTTTAGACAATAAAAAGCGAGGCTGCGGTGGAAGATACCCGAAAGTACTGCCTGAGAAACACAGGACTGTTGTGTACCTGGCTGTATATCTTATCAGCAAAGAGAAAGTGAGACATATTTATTCTTTCACCGACTGACCCGAAGGACCGTTCTGAAAGAATAGTGAAAATAAAAAGGGATATCAGATCTCATTTTTTTAGCCAAGTTAAGGGAAATGACACTAGTTAGCTAGTCTCTCTACAAAACGGCATAGAATAGTGCACAAGCATGCGATTTGGGATGCACCTAGAGTTTCACTGCTGGTTAGCAGTCCGTTGTTGTTTTCATGTTTCTGTCTGTGTAATGTCCAGGTTTTCTCTCTAACCTAGACCGTCGGATGACGTGCTAATATTGTTTTCAAATTTCTTTATTCTAAATCTTTAGGAAATGTTTTGATGCATCAAAAAGTGTGGTTACAATGACCATCTGACAAGCTAATCCAGCTAATCCAAAATGTCACTAAAATTCAGTGTTTAAACCTCATAATTAAATAGATAATGAGGTGAACAGCTGCAAAAAGGTGCACTTTTTGAGAAAAAAAAAAGATGCAGCCCTTTCACAAGGCTGTTTGTTAAGTGCTTTATAAGTAAACATAAAAATTTTATATTTACAGTACATGGAACTGAATTAAAAGCCCATGTAAATGTTGTGAAATAGATATAATCCGAATTGGAAGTTTTGTTGATTACTCGGCAGCAGCATTTTGTTCCAACTGTAATTTATGTTATGATTTGGAGGGAAGCCCATGAAATAAACCATTTCGTTAGACGATTCATTGATGTTACGAGAGCATGCACAAAAGTAGCATTACTCTTCAGCAAAAGGACAGGTCGCAGGCAGTTAATATTCCTGACATGGAAGAATGTGGAATGAGTAACGCCATTGATATGAGCTTCAAAGGAGAAGGTTTGATCAAAGATGACACCCAAACTTTAAATCTGCATCCGACAAAGGAACGAAGCAATTATCTAATGTCACCGAGGAAATGTTTGACTTTGTATTGTGCTTTTGAGCCGATGAGAATAAGTTCTGTTTTATTACTATTGAGTTTATGAAAGTTAATTGAAGGTAACACTTTATTTCGATGGTCCATTTGAGTATTAGTTGACTGTCTGCTTAATATCTGTTGATACAGACATTCAGCAGACATTAAACTGACTATAGGAAACTCTGCAAGTACATGTCAACTTACACTAACCCCAACCCCAGCCTAACAGTCTACTTATAATCTAATGAGAATTAGTTGCAATGTAACTTAAACTCAACAAACATTTATTCATTCATTTTCTTTTCGGCTTAGTCCCTTTATTAATCCGGGGTCGCCACAGCGGAATGAACCGCCAACTTATCCAGCATTTGTTTTACGCAGCGGATGCCCTTCCAGCCACAACCCATCTCTGGGAAACACATCCATACATTCTCATTCACACACATACACTACGGACAATTTAGCTTACCCAATTCACCTGTACCACATGTCTTTGGACTGTGGGGGAAACCGGAGCACCCAGAGGAAACCCACGCAACCACGGGGAGAACATACAAACTCCACACAGAAATGCCAACTGGCCCAGCCGGGGATCGAACCAGCGACCTTCTTGCTGTGAGGTGAACGTGCTAACCACTAGGCCACTGTGGCGCCAACTCAACTTGGGTTTCATCAGTGTAACAACAAAAATGAATACTACATTTCCTAAAAATGGTGCCAATACATATATAAAAAATTACTGTAAGAAAACAGAAGAGGTCCCATAACTGATCCCAGTGGAACACCAGAAACTACATAAGTGGGCTTAGGTTCAAACTGTTGATGAAGATTTGAGAGTGGTCTTTGAAATAAGAACAAACCCAATGCTAAGCTGTACCACAAATTCTGAATTCAGAAAACTTGACTGGTATATTAGTAGCTAAAAAATATAATAGTTTACCAGCACAATGAAGCCTTTTCACAAGACTGTTATGTAGTGGTGTGAACCTACAGTGGTTTCATGATTTGGTTCTGTTACGATTATCATGCCATCGATTCGGTTCAATTCGATTTCGATCATACACAATATTAATAGCACAACAATTCTTTTTTTTTTTTTCTTTTTTTTTTGGACAACAGTTTTTATTTTAAAACATTGTACAAATTGACAAAGGTTTATTTTTTCAGTTAAGTAAAAATAATAAATTAATTAAATTAAAAAAATAATACAAAGCAAAAATACAGCAATAATAATATTGATTCAAAATAACAACACATTTTGAAAGAAAAAATAAACAAATAAGTAACAATATTAATGTTACTGTAAATAATACAGCAATAGCATATTTGTCTAATCTGTATACTTTTAATGTCTGTCAGTGCAAGAAAAGAGTCACTATCTAGATTCTCCGAAAAGTCATAGAATATTTTTCAAATAGACCAAAATATATGAATTTTGTTAACTTTTCCTAGGCAAGGCAAGAGGTCATCCTCTTTATCTACTGAGATACACAAGGATTGTCTGACTTTTTCTGAGATCACGCAACTGCAGCAATATGTGGACAAACCAAGTATTAAAGTATAAAACTGGATTAAAAAAACAGTACAACTCACTTTATCTGATATTTGTCAGAACCATCTGCATGTTTTCATGAACATTATTAAAGAGCCCCTGTTATGTTTTTTTTTTTAAATGACCTTCCATGTAGTGTATAGGCGCCACGGTGGCCTAGTGGGTAGCACGATTGCCTCACAGCAAGAAAGTCACTGGTTCGAGCCTCGGCTTGGTCAGTTGGCATTTCTGTGTGGAGTTTGCATGTTCTCCCTGTGGTTGCGTGGGTTTCCTCCGGGTGCTCCGGTTTCCCCCACAGTCCAAAGACATGCTGTATAGGTTAATTGGGTGAGCTAAATTGTCCATAGTGTGTGTTTGTGAGTGAGTGTGTATGGATGTTTCCCAGAGATGGGTTGCAGCTGGAAGGGCATCCGCTGCGTAAAACAAATGCTGGATAAGTTGGCGGTTCATTCCGCTGTGGCGACCCCGGATTAATAAAGGGACTAAGCCGAAAAGAAAATGAATGAATGAATGAATGTAGTGTGTAGCACAGCTCTAAGTGAAGTGAAATATCCAGCTAAGGCTTAAATCTAAGGCTATTAATCTATTAAAGAGTCGATTCAGAGTAGTTCAAATGAATCAGGGGGTAATGAGTCTTTTGCCATGTCGGCGTGACTTCAATAAGGAACTCAAGCCCTGCCCGTTTGTTGCACGTGCAGACCCAGGAAAATTTAAACCCCGGGCCCTGCCCACAAACACTGTAGCAGATCCTGGTAGGACCATGTCGTGAAGATGCTGTGCTCTAAAGTGTGAGGGAAAGTTATTGTTATTTTCCATACTCAAAGATGAGGCTGTGAAAAATCAGTGGTTAAAGTTTATTTTTGAAAAAATACCTCAACATTATTGTCCCAGCCTTGTGCTGTGTTCCCATCATTTTTCTGACAAGTACTTCCACAATCTGCACGTTTACAACGGGACGTTCGTTGACCATTTCTTAAAGGAAGGATCAGAAAAGACTATTGATGTATGGGACTTTGTCATGGCTTGACAGGAACTTTACAGTACACAGTTCATGACCCAGTTCCTTCCTCCATTTCACAAGTGTAAGTAACTTAAGCGAAATTAAAATGGTTAAATTGTGTTTTGTTACTTGTAACCACTCCCCGCAGCTTGTAATGTATCTGGATAACTCTTAATACTCTCATATCGCGTCCAAAACCACGTTGAAGACACCTGTGTGCTGCTCTGTTTATGGACCTAAATGTGTTTGTGAGCCCGTGATCCAATGCCGTTTGTCGTTGCGATGGCCACCGTCAGCTATTACAACACGCATGCGGCGGACAATTTTTAAAATATTTCCGCTTTTGCCACTGTGTGGATTAATACTGAATGTGTGTCGTTGTTTGAGAATAGAGCAATATGATGGTGTTAAACTGCGCTGCTTTAGCGAACTCCTGCACTGGGCTTACCCATACACTCTGAACTCTGACTACTTCAACCATGTTGATAAGCCATGGTGGGCATTTCTCTGTCTCACATTGATCGCAATCGACCAATTGCAATAGATTGGGTCATCGGACCAATCAGCACAGATTAGCATTGTGCTAAGGAGGGATATGGGAACAAATTAATCACTGAACGAATCATGTGGGAGTCGCTGGGATAAATAGGTAAAAATAAATGCATCTTAAAAGACAATGAAAGTGTTTTTGACCTTGCATGCATATCAGCCTGTTGTTGGAGACCCTAAAACCAAAATATTACCTTTTTTAATGTATTATAGGGGCTCTTTAAATGCAATGATGTATTTTAGGGAAGAAAGATCCATCTTTTCAGATCTGAATTTTGACCACAACTGTATGCCAAGCAACAGAACAACTAACATACAATTTGATTGTTCTCAGTGTGGTCAGACTCCAAATTCTCAGTGTGGTCAGACAAAATGTAGAGGAAAAGCTACATCTGAATTGGTGTGCATTTAATCATAGTCTTCTCTCATTCATTTGTCTTCAGTTTGTGTGAGTCGACTCATCGTCTCAGAGTCATCTCTGAGTTTTCCACTCACTGGTGAAGATCAGATGAGCTTGACTTTATTGACCTGAAGGTAAAAGATCACTCGGAGGCTCCCATAAACCTGTAGTGCTGTCTTTCTATCTATTTTTCTTCTCTCATCCATCATTCAGTCCTTCCTTTCAGAGAGAGACAGGAGGAGTAAAAGTCGAGAGCTCCGAGGCACTCTAAATCTCCAGCACCCTTCACTGAAGAATCAACCGCCAGAGGAGCGAATCCTCTCTGTTAGCCTGTTCTTTCATTCCATTCACTTTTTCCCCTTACGTCTTTCACTGTATTGAGGATGTCCTGAAAGATGAGGGAAATAAAGAGAAACAGAGTTAAAACTTTAGAAAAGGGGCCAAAGCTAACAGTCAAAGTGAAGAATGCTTGGAACATTAATGTTTGCAAATATCTGACTCAAACGCTCCAGTCTGAATTACTAACAGCAGTCATCCAAAACAAGCATTTGGTGTAACATTCACTGTATAGTTCAATCGAGCTGGATTTTATGTGTCATTATGTTTCAGAATGAATCAGAATTACTCATTTTAATGTGCTGGACTTTGAGCTCTGCCACAGGGGGCACTATTAATGGGCATTAGCTTAGCATCCTGTTCTTCTGTCAGATGAGTAACAGAAATAATGAAGAGAAGTTCAGTTAAGCTTTAAACCTGTTTATCATAAGCTTTTTGAAAATATCTACAGCCACAATAACATTATGAATGACCACATTTCATATACAATACCTGACAAAAGTCTTGTCGCCTATTACACACCTGTCCAACTGCTAGTTTTCAAGTAATTAAATTTCTACTCAGCCAATCAGCAACTGTAGACATGGTCAAGATGATCTGCTGCAGTTCAAACTGAGCATCAGAATGGGAACGATTGGTGATTTAAGTGACTTTGAGCATGGCATGGTTGTTGGTGCCAGACGGGCTGGTCTGAGTATTTCAGAAACTGTTTGATCTACTGGGATTTTCAAACACAACCATCTCTAGGGTATATAGAGAATGGTCTTAAAAAGAGAAAATATCCAGTGAGTGGCAGTTCTGTAGGTGCAAATGCTTTATTGATGTCAGAGGTCAGAGGAGAATGGTCAGACTGGTTCCAGCTGAAAGACAACAGTAACTCAGATTACCACTCGTTTCAACCGAGGTATGCAGAAGAGCATCTCTGAATGCACAACATGTCCAACCTTGAGGTGGATGGGCTACAGCAGCAGAAGAACATACCGGGTGCCACTACTGTCAGCCAAGAACAGGAAGCTGAAGCTACAATTCACACAGGCTCACCAAAATTGGACAATAAAAGACAATAGAAATGTTGCCTGGTCTGATGAGTCTCGATTTCTGCCGCAACATTCAGATGGTAGGGTCAGAATTTGTGGTCAATAACATGAAAGCATGGATCCATCCTGCCTTGTATCAACGGTTCCGGCTGCTGGTGGTGTAATGGTGTGAGGGATATTTTCTTGGCACACTTTTGGCCCATTTGAGCATTGGTCAACAACACAGCCTACCCGAGTATTGTTGCTGACCATGTCCATCCCTTTATGACCACAGTGTACTATCTTCTGATGGCTACTTCCAGCAGGATAACGCGCCATGTCATAAAGCGCAAATCATCTCAGACTTGAACATGACAATGAGTTCACTGTACTTAAATGGCCTCCACAGTCACCACATCCAATAGAGTACTTTTGGGATGTGGTGGAAAGGGAGATTCGCATCATGGATGTGCAGCCGACAAATCTGCAGCCACTGCATGATTCTATCATTGCAATATGGACCAAAATCTCTGCGGAATATTTCCAGTACCTTATTGAATCTATGCCAAAATGGATTAAGGCACTTCTGAAGGCAAAAGTGGGCCCAACCTGGTACTAGTAAGGTGTACCTAATAAAGTGTAAATCTCTAATAGAATCACTTATGATAAAAAATACAGTAAATTCTGCAAAAAGAAGAAGTTAAATGTCATGCATGGAGTTCTGGGAAACTCAATTTATGTTTATTTACTATATATATTAAGGAAGCAGTCAACCAGGTTACAGATTTGTACTGTAGTTTTATACAGTTTTTTATGCTGTATAAATTACTGCCACTTCTAACAGTGAAGGAATTGTGTATTGTTTGTAAAAGTTGGCACTTTATAGATTTAGATTTTATTTATTCATTGTTATAGCATTAAAGTCAAAACTTTAAAACTGGTATTTGTTTTACTATAATTATAATATGGAAAACTTTGTGGAATGGACTCACAAACATTAGTCACAGTATTCAATAAATGTCAGTTTGTGAATGTTTGGTCATCATGGCTTATATGATTTAATTTGCCCTTAATGCAGGAATAAGTGAAGGCAGGGCTATGCGAGTGTGCGTAAAGTGTGTTTTTCCAAATTGTTTAGATAATTGAAACGTTTACACAGTGTGGGCGCGAAACGAGCCATCTGGTTTGATTTACGTCAATCCTGTTTTAATTAGTAAGTGAGCGTGAATGAGCATGTTTATTTTACTATGCGTGTTTTAGTTGAAGAGAATTTAAGAATTGCATTGTGTGTTTGTGTGTCTATACCATGTATTCCTTATATTGTGAGAATGTACAAATATACTATAGCAATATAAGGCAATTTTGACCTTGTGGACACTTTTTTTTTTTTTTTTTTGTATTTTGAAAAATATTAAACTGCAGATTGTTTCCTGTGTGGGTTGAAATTAGGGATAAACTGTAAAAAATTATCAGTAAATTTACAGTTTACCATGTTTTTGATTCATTTTATTATTCATTTTTTATTATTATTTTTGCTTTTGAATTGCATTATGAGTTCTTGGTCTTTCTTCTGACAACTTTTGACCTTTAAAGGGTTGGAAAAAGGTGACTTATGAATATTTTTTAAATAGTTTAAAGTAATATATTGTCTGTGTTGGTGTTGTGTATTGTGCTGCAAAAACTTATTTCACATGATTTTACCTTCTGTTATTTTACATGATTTACTTCTCTATATATTATTTCTTATATATTTCAAACTACTCAAATGTCAATAATAGTCACTTTATTAAAGGGGTGGTCCAGAGTGTATTTTTAAGGCTTGGTTGTGTTTGTAAGATGCAAAGCAATGTGTGCTCATGCTTCATTTGTTTAAAAAAATAATAATAAATCACGTTTTTTTTTTCATATATCTTACTTTGATTATATAGAGCTACTCAGCTAACATAAAACGACTGTCATATTTCCTAGTTCCTCTGAAAGGCTGCCCTCAAGAGGCTCTGATTGGTCAGCTAACATAATGGCAGCATCACGCCTCTACTAGCACACGCTTTGCGCAGATGTGTAAATACTGTCAGTCACAGTGTAACTGTAAATCATTTCTCTCAAATGCTAGTTTTATCTTTTTTAAAATTTTAGTCCTAGCTACAACATACCGTTACGCTATAAACTGTGCATGTAGTTGATCAATTAGTTTTTAATCAATTAGTTTAACAAATGAAAACACTTACAGGTTGTGGCTCACAGTCCACAGCTTCGTCGGTTCAGTTTTAACCAAATCCAGCACTGAACTGGGAGAGATTTTGGAAGCTGTCCTTTGTCAAATGCTAGCTATATATTTGAAAAAATTCTCTGGAACATAATTAAAATTAAATTGTAAGCACTTCTCTCCTTGTGTCGTGTCCTTTGGAAGCCCAAATACAGAAACAGAAGAACATATGCATTAATCTGCATTTATTTTTTGTAATCCCCAAACTTCATTCGTTGTAGGCTTTGCTAAGCTAACTCTGTATAAGCCAATGTCTCACTCTGCATTGAATTTTGAGCGTATTACATTCAGAGATGTTGTTTTTGTTCACACAGTGACATTACACATCAACTAAAGTTTAAAATATGATATTGTAGTGGACCACCCCTTTAACCCCCTTTAACTATAGAGTTGAATTTTCAACACCAAAAGTCAACAGGTCAGTGATCAAGTCCCATAATGCAATTCACTACCGTAAATAAACAGAAACCACAAAGTACTGCAACAGTTTACTGATTACAGTGTAGGGTTGGTGTGGGTGTGTTTGTGTGAACGGAATGCAAAAAATGTTGTATAGTTGTGATTGTCAGGATTGTTTAACCTTGATACGGTGGATTTAGTTTGATGATGTTCTCTGAGCTCTGAAGTCATGTTTTTACTCGGTAAAATTAGTTTTTTCCAATAGAAAATTGCTTGTGGTCAGAGAAGTGTCTTGATAATGTTCGAAAAGCTTTTTAAGGTTTTCTCTTCCTGCTACAGGAACTGCCGTATTTCTCTATTTGCTGTCAGACCGTGTTGTGCGTCTGTATTTCTGCTCTGTTCTGCACATGCTATATGTCTTGCTAATTGAAAGCAGCTTTTAGTATGTGAGTGCTGATAGATGTGAATGTGTGTGTGTGTGTGTGTGTGTGTGTGTGTGTGTGTGTGTGTGTGTAGATGGCGCACAGACGGTGTAGACATGGCTAATTTTCCTCCATCTGCATAAGTTTGCTCACGGCTGGATCTGATTGACCTGTGCTCCTCACCGGCCATCACTCTGTCCTTGGGTTCCTCTTCTTTTCCTCTTGTAGTTTTCTGTCTAGAGGTTATGTTGTAGGAGATAGGAAATGTGCTTAGCTATTTTCTATGTGTGTGTGTGTGTGTGTGTGTGTGTGTTTGTGTGATATATCTGACTTATTTTTCCTACAGTATTACACATATAAACTGTATATTGTGAGCATATTTTTCTCTCTCACTCGCAGAGCTCTGCTTCAACTTTGCCCGTGTCTTATGGGACTTCAAACGCTGTGGGCACTGTTAGGAAGGAGAATTTATTTTCTGTAAGCCTCTGATTTATTAGATTGAAAAATGAAACCACAAATCAAACAGATATTATTTCTTCCAGCTCGAGCAGGAAAACGTTAAATTGCTTACAGGTCTAGTTCTTAGAGGACAAATACCAGGACGTATAAGAGAACAGCGGCCATGACGAGGATTTTTAAGGTCTTACAGGTGCTCCCAACACAAAATAGTTTTAATTTAACCAGAATTCAGTGGTATATATACAGCATATCAGTGTTTAAAATATGAAAAACGTTTTCCTTTGGGTCTAGGGACGTTTTCCTATGGGTCTTGTGTCCGAAGAAAACATTTTTCATCTTTAAAACATTGAAATCCTGTAAACATACCTATGCATTTTGGGTATGATATGGGTTATTTGTGTTGGAAGCACATGTAAGACCCTAAAAGTATTCTTCAAAATCTTTTACAACATGGCTACTCTCGAAAATGGTGGAAAACGGTTTGCTGAGTGTTTGAAAGTGCTTTCAAGTGTTCTCTGCTCTCTGTATGCACCAGACACTTCCTTATTGACAATCTATCCATGTTTATGGAAAAACATTTTGCAGTTCTTGATTTGGCTCATGCAGCTGAGTGGGCCTAACAAACAACCTGTCGGTGTCACACACGTTTCTACTACATATTCAATTCAATTCATCTTGAGTTGTATAGTGCTTTTTACGCTGTAGATTGTGTCACAGGAGTTTAACATAGATAAAGTTCTTGTTAAGTGGTACTGCTTCAGTTCAGTTGTCACAGTCTAAGTTCATTTTAGTTCAGTTCAGTGTAACGTATATGTCACTGCACAAGCCAGTGGGAACAGTGATTAAGAATTTCACCAAAAAGGAACCTTGCACCAGACGCCTTTCAAAACACCGTGCAATTCTGAGTGCGCTCCACACAGAGATGGGAAGCACTGAAGTACAAATACTTTGTTACTGTACTTAGAGTTTTCTGGTAGTAGCACTTTACTCCACTATTTATTTTTCTGACACATTTTTACACAAATATCTGTACTTTGTACTCCTTACATTTTCAAATCTGGCTTGTTACTTTTGTTTTAAGTGTTTCGTGGCACAGTCTATATTATTTTTGGTCACTGCGCAATTTAAACGTTTTTTTTTTTATTCATTTTTTGTCATCACCTGTCTGGTGTCATGTTTATACCCGTAAATAAGATGCATTTTGGTTGATCGGATCACAGGTAAACAAGACACATTCCTGTTCAAATCTGGCATTTAAAGTTAAAGTCTTTTGACCATACTGTGCTTCTCTGATCTTTCAATCTAATACAGCGAAAAAACTTTAGCAATCATGTGCTTTTTTTGTCAACGTTTGTATTAGTACTAAAGCAATTACTTTATGAATACGTTATGCATCGAGATTTATTTCCTTTGTTTTCAATGAGTTCATATTTCCTAATACAGAAATTGTACTGTTTATAATTAAACATGTATATTATATATACGCTGTAGCCTTAATTTAAATTTGTAAGACAGATTGTTAGATAAGTATTGTAGAGCCTTGAAAGTATTAATACTGGGTAATTTATGAATAAAAAATATAAGGATCAGGAATGCATCACATCAAAAAATATGCCAAAATGTATTAACAGTGTTTATAACTTGATCAGTGAAATAAAATATACAGAATACTTTAAAAACAAACAAACAAACAAAAAAATTGTGTAATCATATGAGCTGCAAGAGTGTTGCTCTGGTCACACTTTATTTTGACATGTACTTGCAAAGTTTCTTATAGTCAGTTAAATCTGAATGTCAGTATCAACAGATATTAAGTAAACAGTCTACTAATACTCAAATGGACCGTCGAAATAAAGTGTTACCATTGCTTTTTGCAAAAAATAAAGCAGCTTTAGCATAATGCAAAAAAATATATATTAGTAGTTAAATACATTTTTATATTATAATAAAAGAATAAAACTGAAATATGTTTTGGACAAAATTAAGTGTTAAACTTAAGACATTTATCACTTACAAATATATAGGCCAACAGAATTATGTTTCAGAATTAGCATATGTGAACGTGTTTCGGATGGGTGACGCTGACAATAGAGTTGAGGATCCAAGAGCAGTTTTAATATAAAAAGCAGTATAACAGATATCAATGGGGCAAAAAGTCAGGCAGAAAGTCAAAAGGCTGGGGGCAGGAGAGGATAAACAAATAGCGAGGCTAAGTTCAAAACACAGGGCGCCATGGTGGCATAGTGAGTAGCACGTTCGCCTCACAGCAAGAAGGTCGCTGGTTCGAGCCCCGGCTGGGTCAGTTGTCATTTCTGTGTGGAGTTTGCATGTTCTCCCTGTGGTCACGTGGGTTTCCTCCGGGTGCTCCGGTTTCCCCCACAAGTCCAAAAGCATGTGTTATAGGTGAATTGGGTAAGCCAAATTGTCCGTAATGTATGAGTGTGAATGAGAATGTATGGATGTTTCCCAGAGATGGGTTGCGGCTGGAAGGGCATCGCTGCATAAAAACAAATGCTGGATAAGTTATAGGGACTGAGCCGACAAGAAAATGAATAAATGAATGAATAAATAAGGTTAAAACACAGAAAAACAAGAACAAAACAAACGTGTTGTAGAGTCACAAACAGATAAAAATACTCAGCCATGACTGAGCGTGTATGTGCTGCCTATGTAGTGTGTGTAATCAGTATCAGAAAGTCCTCCGGTGGTATGTGTGCGCAATCAGTCGTGATAAGGAACAGGAGTGTGTATGGGCTGCATGACTGGAAATGTAGTCCTTAAACATGGCTGATTTGTAGTTCCCGGAAGTGTGTGTGTGAACCAGCGATCTCTGACTGTAGAGATCGCTGGTGATCGTGACAGAACGAGTATGGTAGAATGTTCTTAAAGGGCTTTGAAATTTCATATAAGGGTCAGTGACAAATAAGGTGCGGCAAGATGAGAAAATATATATATATTTTTAAAGATGATTTAAAAGCATCCATCATGTATTTTAAAATGCACAGATTGTGTTCATGTTGATTTTATGTAATTAAAACTAATATTTGCACCATTTTTTACAAATGTTAGGCCTGAATGTACCTGAAAATGTCAAATGGTGTAACTGTCAAAACATTGGAAAATTTAAATATTTTACTCCTCCTAGAAGATCTGCAAGTGTACTCACAGAAATAAAGCATTCATTTTAAAATATCAAACCAACATTTATTTTATTTGCGTTATGTCTAAATGTACATTTTAATGAGTTTTTGCAATATTTGGCTGGACACATGCTAAAAACAAACTTGATTTCTAAATAATTTTTGACCAATTATGTACAAATTGTTAAAAAACACTTTATTACACAAAAGTAAGTGTTTTAAATTGTATTTCACATGATCTCCACGTATATAATTATATTTTTATAAAAAATACTGGTTACACCAATTGACACAAACCAGTTACACCACCTGACCGTGTTGCTTCAACAGCCAAAAATGACTGAAATTGACAGTGAATATCAAATATGATATTCAACAATTTCAGCTGAAGTGGTTTTACTTTCTTTTAAATGCTGACCAAAATGTCTGACAACAAGAAATCATCGTGGTGATGAAAGGTGTACTTGTGTCTCATATTATAGTGACAGTTGAGGAACAATATCTGAGGGGGTGTGATTGTCATTGACAAACGTGTTCACAACCATGAAACAATGTTGCTGAACTTCAATACATAAAGTAATAACATCCTTTCCATTAAATCTGTGGCCATCATCAATAGAATAATAATACTAAAACAAACATGTGTAGCATTTAACATCTTTTACATCACTCGGTTTCTTTTCAGTTGGTAGAAGTCAAATAAAAAAGTAGTTGATATTACAAAGAAGAAAAAATATCCACTATTTTATTTTTAGTTTTATGCTATTTAGGAGCAATTTGCTAAACACTGACAGGTACATAAAAGCTGCTGCCGCTCTGGATGTTGCCCTGGTTCTAGGATTGAGAGCCAATGTTTGCAAACATACATGACTGAATAGAAATAGAAAAACATTATAGAAAAAAACGGTATAGAAAAACATTTTAATGAGTTTCCACCAATCTACAACCTATTTTTTTTATAGATAAATTAATTAATTTAGCACCTCTTGACTTTAATACTTTTTGCCATTATAGTTAATCCGATTCACCTCCAGTTGTTACTAATAATAGTACAACAACGGTGAGCACATTAAGTATGAAAATCTCCAGAACTCAAGGCTGTTAGCACCCAGTCAGCAGAGGCTCATCAAAATTGTTACCACTCCTATGTTAAATTTGAACTCTTTTAAAAGTTTTTCCCAAGTGCTGCTTCAACAAATTTCTAAACATAATAGTTTTAATGACTAAATTCTAATAACTAATTTCTTTTTTGTCTTTGTCATAATGACAGTACATAATATTTCACTAGTTATTTTGCAAGATACTAGTATTCAGCTTAAAGTGACATTTAAAGGCTTAACTAGGTTAATTAATGAGTTTTTTTAAATTATTCACTTTTGCCAGTTGATGAAGTTTTTTCCTCGCCGCTGTCGCCACTGGTTTGCATGGTTCGGGACTTGTAGGGCTGCGCATCGATGGATTAATCTTCAGTGTTTGGACTCTCAGCAGTGATTATTAAACCACACTGAACTAAACTGAACTTCAACACTGAACACTGGACTGACACTGTTTCAATTTTTTATAATGCATGTGAAGCTGCTTTGACACAATCTACATTGTAAAAGCGCCATACAAATAAAGATTAATTTAATTGAATTAGGTTAATTAAGCAAGTAAGATTTTTTAGGCAAGTCATTGTATAACAGTGGATTGTTCTGTTGACAATCGAAAAAAATTTTAAGGGGGCAATAATATTGACTTTAATATTGACAGGGCTAAGTTAGCATGTTTGCCTTACAGCAAGAAGATTGCTGGTTCGGGTCATGGATGGAGCAGGAGGCCTTCTTGTGTTAAGTTTGCATGGGTTTCCTCCAGTCAAAAGACTTGTGGTATAGGTGAATTGGAGAAACTAAATTGGCCGTAGTGTAAGAGTGTGTGTGCGAGTGAAAGAGTGTGTCCATTATATTAGGTGAACTGAAACATGAATTAACATTTTAAAAAAGCACTCATGTTGAGCAACATAATAGCAACATAATAGCAACATAATTATATTATCCTAGGTTTAAAGAGCTTTAATAGTAAGGTTGTGGATTAAGTACCACCTTCTCAATAAATAAATAAATAAATAAGTAATGCAACACTATGAACCCAATATAGTTCCAAATGGTATAATCATTTATATAGCATTTTTAATCAGCATTATGAACTGATGATATTTGACTAAATTGGCCCCCAACAGAAAGATGTGTAATTGGAGTCAAATGGTGTAACCAGTTACACCGCTTGACATTTCAACTTAAAATCAATTTTGACAGGCATTATTAAAATACCTGTGTAAGCACATGGACTTGGTGGGAATATATTTTAAATGTAATTTTTAACGATAACACTTATTTTTATAATAATGACCAATTATACTGTACTCTTGGGGTCTTACCATTTGACACGTATATAAGAATATCTGACCACTCATTAAAAAGGTCAGAATATCTCACATTTTAAAAAGAGTTAATATCCTTTGCATGTAGCAATTAGTCTTATCAAGGGTCCTTCTCTGTGATACAGTTTCCTGTCTCATGGTCTTCTGCACAATATTAACAAAAATGGGGCTGTGGGCTCAATAAATGGGGGTTACACCATCTTGACACTTGATATCTTGACATAATTCCCCAAATTATTATTAATATTTAGAAAAAATATGCTATATTCACCTTTAATTACTATTAAATATGTCTAATATAAAATTATGCCAAACTAGCTGATGTTTCATTGAGAATTTCACCTTTTTAAAACTATTTGGTACCAATTTGTTTTGGTTACACCACATTGACATTCTTGTAATAATCCCCTAAAAAATATCTTATAATGGATTAAAACCCAAAAAATTTGACTTGGCCCTCAAAATAGAGAATGTATGCAAGTCATTTGCTGATTTATTTTGAAACTGTGACCTTTTTGACTTCATTTAAATCACATGGACACAAAAAAATGAGCATCACGTCATTGACCCATAAACATAACCACAATTTGTTATATCATTATAAAGATAATCATTAATATAAACACTATAAACGAGGATGACTTCTACCCTCCTCAGTCCCCGAGTCTGAATGCAGACACAGTGGATCGCAGTGCAGCAGATCTCTTGCCCTATGTATTTTAATTATTAGCCCTGCTGGTAATCTGGATGATTTTAAACATAGAACGAACACAGCAGCACGGATATACTGTAGTCAATGTGTCTGAATGGTAACAAACTCAAGTGATAAAAGACAAAGTCCGCCATTCTCCAGTTCTCGTACAGCTCTTTTGTCAAAAATGCTTGCTGCAAACCAATAGCTTTGCTATTTCGGCCCTTACAGAATTGCGAGGAATAACATGCAACAAAACCCTTAGATCATGGAAACAAACACATGCTTTGTGTCCAGGTGATAATACACAGGGCAACTTTTTTAGCAGTATTGTAGAAAGATGTTACCTGGTTACTTTGCAGCTGAAAATACAAAAAATTGTAATCTTTTGTATAGATGTATACATGATGTGCAGTGTAGTTACCACCATGGAACTAAAACATGTAGTAGTCAGTGTTGCCAGATGTAGCTGACTGATTTCAGTCCAAAAACTATCCAAAACCCGCAGACAATGCAAAAACAACCACCCACGGTCACAAGTAAAGTGGTAGGTGGGGGTTATGGGGATGGGGAGAGAAAGGGTCGCGAGAGAAACCATTCTTTACCCGCACAATCGAATTCAAAAGCACACAATTGGGCAACACTGATAGTAGTAATGAATACTTTTTATTTAAGTACATATTTTACTTAAGTACAAAAGTGTAGAAAGTACTTCAACTTTTACCTTTAGTCTTTTTAAACAGGAGTATCTGTACTTCCACATGAGTAAGGGATGTGTGTACTTTTGCCATCTCTGGCTCCACATAGGTGAGTGGTCTTGTCAAACCACCTGTAGATCACACTCTCTATTTTCCATAAGATTTTACATCGAAAACAATCAAACAAACAAACAAATTACAACTTGTCTGCATTTATATACTACTACTCTCTGATATTTTGAAGTGCTTTTTTTATTCTTTCAGTAGTTGTAAGTTGGGTCATACTTTATTTTGATGGTTCGTTTGTTGAATTTAAGTTACATCCCAACAAGTTCTCATTAGATTATAAGTAGACTGTTAGGTTGGGGTTAGGGGTTAGTGTAAGTTGACATGTACTTGCAAAGTTTCTTATAGTCAGTTAAACGTCTGTTGAATGTCAGTATCAACAGATATTAAGCAGACAGTCTAGTAATGCTCAAATGGACCATCGAAATAAAGTGTTACCGCAAGTTGCTTTGATAAAAGCATCTGCTAAATGAGTAAATGAATGGTTTAACAGTAAATGGCTGACTACAATGTTGTCAAAACAATCCTCTTTCACACAAATACACAAAAACTACTAAAAACACTTCATTTTGTATCATCATTGGCTTTTAGTGGTGGCCACTTTATATAGAAACATTAAAGAGCCCCTATTATGGGTTTTTGAAAATGAGCTTGTATGCAGTGTGTAACACAGCTCTAAGTGAAGTGAAATGTCCAGCTTAGGCTTAAATCTGAAAGTGCACAGTGTTTAAAACTATTGATTAATCTATAAAAGAGTCGACTCATAGTTCCTCAAACGAGTCGCCATGCTTACGAGTCTTTAGCCGTTTCGGCATGACGTGAAGACGAAACATAAGCCCCGCCCATTTATGCGTGAGCAGATTCGAAATCCCCAACCCCGCCCACAAACAACAGCGGTGAGAAAAAGTTGCCAGATCGGGCGGTTTTAAATTTGATTGTGCAGGTAAAACCTTTTGGACAGGGTTTGGGCTGAAATCAGTCAGCTGCATCTGGCAACACAGAGAAGAGCACTGTGCTTAGCTGGATATTGGAAGTGTGCAGAGAACCCAGAGATGAGACTTTGAGTAGTTAGTAGTTTCTGCAGAAATACGTCAGCATTAAATGCAGCCATGTGCTGTTCCCCCTCTGAGGAGTGCTTACAGCGGAGGATTCAGAGCACTGGGATATTTCCCTGGCCTGCTATCCAGCAAGTGTGAGTAAGAGCGATTAAAACGGTTGCCTTATTGTTTTCTCTAGCTTGTAAATGATGCATTTAACTGTGTTTTGTAACTTGTAACCACTTGTAGTGTCTCTGGTTAACTTGTATTCTCATATCGCGTCTAAAAGCACGTTGTAAACGCGACGCGTGCCGCTATGTTTACGGATTAAAATGCGTTTGAGCGTGTTCCTCTGCTGTTTGTCGTTGCTATGGCTACCATGAGCTCTGCTACACACGTGCGGCAGTGCTGTTTTAAAATGGTTCAGCTTTTGCCGATGTGTGCACTAATACTGAATGTATGTCGCTGTTCTTACTTCTGGTTAAGAATTAGAGTGATATGCTGGGAGATCGGGGGTTAGTTTCGGGGGTGAGGTGTCTGAAATACGGGCGACTCCTGATAAAAACGAGTGTTAGCAGATTAGCTCACGCACACGCTATGACTACTTCAATGTTGATAAGCTGTGGTGGGTATTCTCTCACGCTGAATGATGTCGACCAATCGCAGCAGACTGGGTCATCGGTCCAATCAGTGCAGTTTAGCATCACGCTAAGGAGGGGTTTTGGAACAAATGAATCCCTGAACGATTCATATAGGAGTCGCTGGGATAATGAGGTAAAAATAAATGCATATTATAAGACAATGAAAGTGTTTTTTGGCCATGCAATCAGATCAGCCTGCTGCTGAAGACCCCCAAAACCAATATATGACCCTTTTCAATGTATAATATGGGCTCTTTACGCATTTTATTTATTGACTGAATATGTATTACGCATATTTATTTATTTATTTTCTTTTCGGCTTAGTCCCTTTATTAATCAGGGGTTGACAGCGAAATAAACCGCCAACGTATCCAGCATATGTTTTACATAGTGGATGCCCTTCCAGCTCCAACCCATCATTGGGAAACATCCATACACACTCATTCACACACATACACTACAGACAATTTAGCTTACCCAATTCACCTATACCAGGTCTTTGGACTTGTGGGGGAAAACAGAGCACCCGGAGAAAACCCACACCAACACGGGGAGAATATGCAAACTCCACACAGAAATGCCAACTGACCCAGCTTAGGCATGAACCAGCGACCTACTTGCTCTGAGGCGACAACGCTACCCACTGCGCCACTGCGCCACCCTGTAATACACAGAATGTAACAGTTTTTACTTTGTTTTTATTTTGGGGTTTTTGCACTTAACACTAATGATAAAAACCGTAGTGTTTTCAAACATCACTTTCAGAAGTTTGCATTTTCAGGAGCCCAAACCCCATTGCAGTGTAAATGAGCAGCAAAATATGGTGTTGTGTAAAGGCCCCCTAGGACAGTGTGTGGTTAATAAAGAAGGCAATCCAAAAATACATGCCTATGGTGACATTTTTATTGACTTTCTACATCTACATTTCATGACCGTTTCAAATTGAAATGTCCAGTGACTGGTGCTAAAAAGCTTGTATAAGAAATGATCAGCCCACTATGTTATAGCCAATAAATTATGTATTATGTCCGCTGGCTGGTCCAATTCAGATCCTCACTGCTAGCCAGGAAGGTTTGATTGTTGGACATGAGAGGGAGGACAAGATGTCGGCAGCTCTTCACAGTGAAGTAAGAAGATTATCATAATAGTGATTTGTAAATGACTTTATCTGTATACTTGCATTGTATTCTGCAGGTAAAGTTTTAAAATAAAGTCAATTGTCCGAAGAATTTACAGTATTTGCGATATTTATATCTCTTTTTGTGATCAGGTTTAGATAAAAATTCTATCAAGATTTGTATCATTCACTCATGAACCGGAATGAATCACAAACTTATCCCACACATATTTTACACAGAGGATGCCCTTCCAGCTGCAACCCATCACTGGGAAACATTCATACACACTTATTCACACTATGGACAGTTTAGCTCACCTAAAATTCACCTATAGCGCATGTCTTTGGACTTGTAGGGGAAACCGAAGCACTCAGAGGAAACCCACTTGAACACGGGGAGAACATGCAGACTCTACACAGAAATGCCAACTGACCCAGCCAAGGCTCAAACCAGCGACCTTCTTGCTGTGAGGCAAAAGTGCTACCCATTGCGCCACCGTGCTGCCCAAGATTTGTATTTATTTGCCTATATATATTGCTTATCAGATTCCAAATAGTTTAGTAATATTAGTTATATATACAGGGCAAAATTTCCATATGGGTGCATAATAATCTGCCTCATAATCATTATTTTGAATGACATGAGTAGAATGTGTTGGCTTTTGTATAGTGGGTAATGGTATCTAGCATTTATTTTGGCTGAAACTGATTGCAGTGAAGTTTTTTGTTTCTTTTTTTGCTAAAATATTGGCAAAGGCATTCTTTTCCACGAGCCTGCATGAGAAGTGAAAAATACAATCCAAGATTGTGGCCATAATTATACTTTTCATAAATTGACCATCAAAATCTGTTGTTGAATGTGGTTTGTAATTAACACTGGCATGTTTATTTCTAAGTGTCAGAGCCAGTATGCATTTGTTGGTCCAACATTAATGTTATTTTACATTAAAATTATGGTAGCAAACGAGGTTGTTTATTTCTAAGGGACAAGGAATGGAAAATAACCATAAACCAAATTAAACTGTTAGTGCAAGAAACCTTGATTAGCATTATAAGTGGGTCTCGATGGAAAAAATAAAATCACAAGAGCATAAACTATAATGACCCCTGTAACTGAAGAGGATTTAAGATACTGAAAGAAACTTCAGCTGGAGACAAAAAAAGAGAGCAAGACAGTAGAGGAGTGTGATTCTGTGCGAGTGTGTGAGGGGATTGGGGATTTTGGGGGAAGACAGGAGGAGACGAGAGAGGGAATTCTGTCAGGAGATAAATTAAACAAAGGAAGCAGCTTGTGAAGGGTCTCACAGAGACGTCTGTATCTGTGTGTGTCTGTGAGAATGTCCTTGAAGTGTTATTCCCTTCATTTTGTCTTTGCATTTCTTTTTTTCAACTTTTGGGGACCTCCGTAATAAGCACACTGTAAAAAGGTTGACTAAAATTTTAAGGCAACTTGCTGCAGAGTTTTTTGAGTTGACTCAACTTTCAACCCAAGTACTGCATTTGACTCGATTTAAGTTGAGTCAACACGAAAAACCTCTGCAGCAAGTTGCCTGACATTTTTCAGTTGTCAACTTTTTTACAGTGCATATACTTACTAGTCAACTTACAAGTTCTCAGCAACACTGACAAATAAAAGCTATTCAAAGCAAACAGTGTGTTGTCGTCACTGTTTTTATTGTAAGTTAGACTAACTTAAAGATGAAGTGTGCAAGTTTGACACCCAGTGGTTGAACTAGGTATTGCACTCCTGGATCAAAACAAACACAAGCACAGGTTGCCAGATTGACAACAGGAGCGAGTGATTTAAACTGTGTTCTTAATTAAAGCAATGGCATCCTATAGAAGGAATATTTTTTTCATAATAAAAGGAGTTTCCACATGGTTAATCAGCTATATGAGTTATCAAAATTCTGCTCTTCTCGCGTAAATACACCAGAGGTCCTTCCGATTAACCTGCCCTCCTCCTTCCCTAAACCCAACAACCTGTTTTTCAAAAAAGCTACTTTACTGGATTTCTTTTTACCTGCTTTCTGAAACCGTTCTTCACCAGACTCAAACCCTGTCATCTCCACACCACGTCACATGTCTGCCAACGTACACGGTAAGCCATTGGAGAAACGGATAACAGCAGAAAAGCCATTCATATGGAGGTATCCGCGCATATCGCCATGTAGTGTTCGTTTTGAAGACAAAATCCAGAATGAGTCTATGCTGATTATTTATATTATTTATTACATTTCCCTTTAATAGTATTTCATTAACATCTAACCTCAACCCTAAACCCAACCGTCACAGTAATGTAAAAACAGATATGGATCTAGAGTCTTCGCTATTAATATAGCTGATGAATCATATGAATGGTTGATAACGACGTTGATAATGTTTGATAATATGGGCCCCTACTGGCCCATATCTATCAGCTGATAACCACTGATAACGCCCAATCGACTGATAACATTCGAAGCGGGTGCATTTAAGAGACGTTCTAGGTCTAGGTCTAGGTTTAGGAGTGGGTATGTTAAATGATTTTTTCTAAACTAATATGCTTGTTCAGTTTTGTTGCAATTATCTGGCACAATTGAATCTGTCAACGGCTAACAAATAAAACCTACCAGTTGATCAAATTCCAAAAACTGCACAATAAACTAACTTTTTTTTTTTTTAAAAGGTCCTAATTTAAAAAGTATTTCCTTCAGGGAGTTGTAATTGTAATAATATTACATTATTTCATTTTAAGAATACTTTGATTTTACATTTGTACTCTTTTTATAATGTGTCATTTTTTGAGACCTACGTTTGTGCTTCATGTTCAGTGTAAACCCCCTAAAGAAAACCCAGTTTAGAACCTCCAGTCAGAAGATGATATAACAACATAACAATGTTACTGTGACAAAGAAATGGATTATGTCAAAAAGTCACTCTGACATTACAGTGTTTATAATACACAGTCATCTTTATCTTCTGTGATTAGATATATTATTAGTAGCCAGAAATTTCCATTGACCGTGTGTGTGTTTGTGTGTTGTTTTTATAGGGAAGTCATGTAATGTCAGGTCAATTTATGAGATCCACTTTTTCTCCACACACGTACAGTGTGCACACACATCGGCTGTTACATTCATTGTAAAGTAGTCAGCATTTAGAAATTGTCCCAAGACAAGAATGGGTGTTGTTCAATGGTTTTCAGGAAACTTTGATGCAAGGTTTATTTATTCATTTATTCATTTATTTATTCATTCATTCATTCATTTATTTTCCTCAGTCCCTCTATTAATCTAGGGGTCGCCACAGTGGAATGAACCACCAATTTATTCAGCTTGAGTTTTATGCAGCAGATGCCCTTCCAGCTGCAACCCATCTCTGGGAAACATCCATACACACTCATTCACACCTATACACTATGGACAATTTAGCCTTCCCAATTCACCTATACCACATGTCTTTTTCCGGGGGAAACCGGAGCACCTGGAGGAAACCCACGCAACCACGGAGAGAACATGCAAACTCCACACAGAAATGCCAACTGACCCAGCCGAGGCTCAAACCAGCAACCTTCTTGCCGTGAGACGAATGTGCTACTCACTACGCCACCGTGGCGCCTTATTTATTTATTTATTTATTCATTTGTTTGTTCGTTCATTTACTCATTCATTCATTTATTTAGTCTGATACTGTGTATAATGTGTATATTAGCATCAGATTCTGTAAGTTTTATTCTGTATTAAGGTTGGAATAAATGTTTTTCAATCACTAACAAGCGTTTGTCCAACCAGTTGTCACATTTTCAAAACTCTAAACATAACACAGCATCGGTCTTTTGTCACCTTACCATTCACACATTTCACATCATTTTCACCTAATATACTGTCAGTGAACATATTTCCACAATGCTTGCATGTTCTTAACTGACCAGCTATACCTCCCAACAAAAGTGTGTATTATTTTTGTAGTATTTACGGATTTTAGCGCACTACATTCCACAACAGCAAAAACAATATTCGAAACCTTAGACACAGTACAAAATCCTCTGCTTCTGCAATGATATCAGTTCAAAAACAACATCAGTATCAACAATAAATCTCAGCTGATAATAAACAAACATTTGAATAATTGACACACAGCTGATTTATGTTGGGTTAATTGGGCCAACCACAGCTGATTCCAGTCTGGCTTAGACTCAGTGGCAGGGGTTACTTTTTTCTATTACATTTACACTTTGAGGAGTGATGTTGATGTTAGAAAAAGTAATTTTATGCTTTTTACAGATCCCCCCATTTTTATCCGGGCTTTTTGCTATTGTTATTTATTTATTTTAATTATTTTATTTTAATTATTTATTTTTGCAGAATGCTCTTGTGTGTTTCATGGATATTTTGTTTACTGTAAGCAAGGCTGTAAACTTTTAGGTGGGTCGCAGTGGGTCACACGATCTCCTCAAAGCAAGAAGGTCACTGGTTCGAGCATTGGCTGGGTGGAATTTACATGTTCTTCCCATACTCATGTGGGTTTTTCTCCAGGTGCTCCAGTTTAATAAAATAAAATAAAATAAATAATAATAAAAAATAATTTAAAAAAACAAAATAAAATAAAATGAAATAAACAAAACAAAATAAAACAAAACAAAAGGGCCTCACGGTGGCGCAGTGGGTAGCACAATCGCCTCACAGCAAGAAGGTTGCTGGTTCGAGCATAGGCTGGGCCAGTTGGCATTTCTGTGTGGAGTGCATGTTCTCCCCATGTTGCTCTGGTTTCCCCCACAAGTCCAAAGACATGTGCTCTAGGTAAATTGGGTAAGCTAAATTGGTCCTATTGTATGTGTGTGAGTGAGTGTGTATGGATGTTTCCCAGTGATGGGTTGCAGCTGGAAGGGCATCTGCTGCGTAAAATATGTGCTGGATAAGTTGGCGGTTCATTCCGCTGTGGCAACTCCAGATTAATAAAGGGACTAAAATAAAATAAAATAAAATAAAATAAAATCACTGCATTTTTTTAAAGAATAAGAAAGAGCTCATAACAATAGACCTACACACATATAGTCGGCTAGACTTTTCCAACTACCCTTAGATCACAATTTCGGAAATAATTTATCCAAGTGGAGCTGTCCAAGCAATCATTCTCTTGCTCCCTCTCCAACTATTACACCATCTTTCTCCTTTCAGCCAAAATGTATGAATTAGGGATGACAGAGGAAGAGCGGGGAACAAGGGAATAGAAAGCAGGAGGCGGGTTTTAAAAAAGTGATTAACATGTAATTATCGTGCTGGTTTGATTTAGTGTGGCGGGTTTTCCAGAAGATCTCGGGAGTACCCTACACAGACACACACACATATGCAGACAGCACTCATTCTGATTTAATGTCTGCAGTCAGCTGCTGTATTGTTCTCTCAATGCTGGAATGATCTCACCACTGATGCTCTTGGTTATTTCAGTGCTGTTTATGTGTTCGTGTGTGTGTTATCTTTATTTACTTTTTAGATAATTTTGTGTTTTGACAACTTATGTTATAATATGCGTATACAATTTGTGTGATCATTATTATACATATTGCTTTGGAACAATAAGTATCGTGAAAAGTGCTAAACAAATAAGCTCTAGTTGAATTAATACAGACTATAAAAAAATGTTGGGTTCCGTCGAGTTGTGTTGGAACAATTAAGTTAGCTTTTTACAAGTTTAAGTGGATTGAACATGAATCAATTAAGTTTTCCTCCTAAAAAAAGTTTCAGCTCATTTTAAATAAGTAGTTTGAACAAACCGCAATCAAAATCTTTTGAGTGTGCATTAATATTGCAACATTTTGATGAATTGAAAGAAGTGCTCAAGTTACTGTCACGCCTGGGCTCTTTCAAGAAGGCAAAAGAACCCAGGATTTATCAAACTTGTAGATTTAATTATAAACACTCCCTTGGGAGGACATAGGAAACACAGGAGACTCGGGAAGGACATGGGGTGAAGACAGTGCACAACGTAGATTTATTGATTAACACTCACTTGACAGGGAATACAAGAGACTCAGGACCGACATGGATTGCCACCAATGTACAACTCAACTAAACAACACACAGGACTATAAAGTGTATAAAAAGACTATAAAGTATAAAGTGTTACCATAATTTCATATACATATAACCACAATTCGTTATATCATCATAAAGATAATCGTGTTTATATAAACACTACAAATCAGGAGGAGTTCTCTTCTCTCAATCCCCAGGTCTGAATGCAGACACAGTGGATAGCAGTGCAGCAGGTCTCTTGCCCTGTCTATTTCAACCATTAGCGCTGCCAGTAATGCAGAGAATTTTAAAGATAAGCGAACACAGCAGTACATATACAGGCGATGTGTTTCAAAGTCTGCCATTCTCCAATTCTCATACAGCTCTTCTGACAAAAATGCTTGCTGCAAACCAACAGCTTACTGTATCTGGCCTGACAGAATTGCGGGGAAAACATGCAACAAACCCCGTGGATCATGGGAACGAATTCATTGGGTCATTAGGTCCCAGTCATTGGGTCTCACAGCTTGACAGGTCTGCATTGCTTCGTAAAGCACGTACTCTCATGAATAATGAAGCAGCAGGGTCTTCTCATAGGATAAGAAAATGTTGTTATGAATAATAATGAGAAACCGACGCGTCATCACTCCACTAGCAGAATCGCTCTACGTCACTGTTTTTGATTGCACCTCAAAAATTATTTTAAACTCGGATGATGAAATTAGCTGACTAAATTATCCAGTTTTCCCACAATTAAAGCTGACAGCTGCTAATGTTGTTTTAAATGATGCTCAACACACACAAATCTGTTCAAATAAACAAAGGACTCCAGGGTGTCCTAAACCTTTAAAACGAAAGCCTAATGCTGATCAAATTGTGGTTTTATTTGCAAAAGAAAGACAAGTGTTGCTTTGCAGTGGTTGTACTGGAGCTTCTGCTCCATATTCTTTCCTGCATTAGATATTAATTCACACTCCAGACACCACACAACATGGAGAAAACTATAAAAGAGTGTATTTATCATGTTGTCAGAGCGAAAGTGTGTGTGGGAACGCAGAGTGCTGGTTTCATGAGGATGAGTAGATAAATGATCTGCTTTTGTGTCGCACATCTAATGGTGAGAGGTCAGCAATGTGTGTGTGTGTGTTTGTGTGTGTGTGCATTGTGAAAGTTTTTTGTCTAAACCTTTGTGAGCACTGAGTGAATATGTGCTTATGCTGCAACTCTTACACGTCGTGCTGCACTAATGTAACTCCTGAAAGTTTGAAATATCAGAGAGATGCTTTGAAAGGGAGACAATAGTCACACCCACAGGAATGTACATAGAAAGGGTGTGTGTTTGTGTGCTGAATATAGCATATATCTGCTCGTCTGTGCTGATCGTAGGGAAATTCTGCAGACTGGATATAAATATGATTAAATGTGTTAAAGAAAGCTGCGAGCGCTACATTTATTGATGGATCATGCAGGGCGGATTGTTCAATCATTCGTTTATTAATGCAAAATAACTCCCACCTGGAAAAATGCATATTATCCTGCTTACTGCACGGTTATTTATGAAAGAAATAAACAAATGGGCATTAAATATTGCTTCGAATGTAGATGCACTGGGAAAAATATGCCTCTGAATGCATTTCTGCAAAACTCAAAGTATGGTTCACTTCAGTTATTAGTTGAATCCAACCCAGGCTCATTCTGAAAACGTAGTCCCACGTACATTTCTGGAGACCACAAAATACGTCCTGCGAGGTAAGTATTTTTGCACTTTTTGTTTTTATGAAGGTGCCACGGTGGCGCAGTGAGTAGCACGTTCGCCTTACAGCAACAAGGTCGCTGGTTCGAGCCTTGGCTGGGTCACTTGGCATTTCTGTGTGGAGTTTGCATGTTCTCCCCGTGGTTGCGTGGGTTTCCTCCGAGAGGCCGCTGTGTACACTTTTTGAGGTTTCTCTCACAAGTACCAATCACACCTGCTGTTCTCGCGCAAACCCAGCAGGAGCCGCTGTCGACTGACTGTTTGCCTGACTGAAGGACTGACTGACCACCCGACCAATCAACTGACCCACCCTCCTCCTTCCTTAAACCCAACCAAAATTTAATCGATTGACCCACCCACTCACTTCCCTAAACAACCAACAATTTTCAAAAGCACACCAGAAAAAAATATAAAAGCTCCTGTCTCATTTTTACCACGCTTTCAGATTTTACCACATTCTGGTCTATTTAATTTTTTGGATTCTGTTTTTGTCTTACCTGCTTTCTGGAACTGCTCTTCACCAGACTTAAACCCTGTTGTCGTGCTTAACTCCTCACTGTGTCTCAAGTCGAGCTACCTGAACAAACTGATTGCACCGGGAAAGTCATCTACACGGAGGTAAGCCGTCAGCTGGTAAGCGTGAAAAGGAACGGCGTCATACCACCCCATAGAGTTCATTAAAAACGTACCTCTGACTACATAATGTGCGGTCTCCAGAAACGTACATTGGACTACGTTTTCAAAATGAGCCTGTGTTGGTTGAATCAGTTGTATGGTTCTGTGGTCCTGTTTCCATTTTCACATGTGCACATTAGACTTACACATAGCATCACCATTGTCACTAAATCACATTTGGTCATACTTTAATTTGATGGTCCGTTCCTTGAATTTAAGTTACATTGCAACTAATTCTCATTAGCTTATAATTTTAATTTATAAGTTGCAAAGTTTCTTATAGTCAGTTAAATGTCTGTTGAATGTCAGGATCAAAAGATATTAAGTAGACAGTCTACTAATACTTAATCCGACCATCGAAATAAAGTGTTACCTCACATTTTGAACATGGAAATGATAGAATTGTCAAAGATCAGGCTAACACTACAGAACTTTTGCGCAAGGCAAAACAATAGCACATTTCATACACACTAGTGCTTTACATAAACAAGATGATTAAAAAAAACAATCATAATAGAATCACAAAATAAGTATAAGAAATAAAAATTACAAAGAACTAAAATGATTAACAACAGATTCAAATACATTAGAATCGAATTACGGGGAAAAAAAAGATAAAAAAATTTCTAGATTTAGGCCAATTTGTTACTGATTTACCCCTTCAGACAATCTGAGATCAAATCTAATCCAGCTCTCTGGTCTGTCCTGATGTTCTGTTCTCAAACTTCTGGATTTGCTTCCAGACACACCAGGTCCAATTATACCAAACATGTAGTCCTGTAGTTCTGTTTCCATTCTCACATGTGCACATTAGACTTAGAACAGAATACACATATGTAGCATTACCAATTTACCTTGTGCTTTACTGTAGTTAATGTTTAGTGTAAATAATCATTATTTTTATTATTATTAAAGGAACACTCCAATGTTTTAAATATAAACTCATGTTACAACTTCTAGAGTTTTGGTAGTTTTTGAATATGCACACAGACTTTTAATTTTCAGTCAGCCAGCCCAAGAGCTTCCGTTGAACTTCCGATTTTGCCATTACAAAATCGCCATGTTTCTTTCAAATCAATGATCTTCCCTGCCTGATTGATATACTATATATAGTGGGTCCCAGACTGGACAAGAAGCACAGCATTAAACTCCATTCATTCATTCATTCATTCATTCATTCATTCATTCATTCATTTTCTTGTCGGCTTAGTCCCTTTATTAATCTGGGGTTGCCACAGCGGAATGAACCGCTAACTTATCCAGCATTTGTTTTATGCAGCGGATGCCCTTCCAGCCGCAACCCATCTCTGGGAAATTTAAACTCCATTATCACTTTAAAATATGAACCCAATATTTATTTTACCCCAGTGTTTTCAATGGAGTTTCTGCGCTAGCCTTCTGCTTTCAAAAAAAGTCTCATCTTTTTTTTTACACTTGAACAACTGAATAAATGCTTAAGTCTATTTAACGGTTTGTATTTTAATTACATCATAACATCGATGCTGTAAAATAAACTTTATGAAGTCGAAAATAGTCACATTAACCTTTTACTGGAAGTTTATCGTTGGCTGAAAAACACTAGATGTGCATATAGCCACCGCTATCTCACAGAAATTTGTAACTTTTTGATTTAGTCTCTGATTGGTATGAATTTGTACAATCTCATTCGCACAGTTTAGTATGATCTGCTCGTCCATTAATGATGGTTGGGCTTAGGGTGGTAACTGACAAAACGTAAAATAGTTATGTTTCCTCGTGAGATCAGGCTGATATGGCCCTTTCATCTGATCTGCAGGTATGATGGGAGTATTTTTAGTTTAGCTTAGCGTAGATCATTAAATCAGATTAGACCATTAGCATCTCGTCAAAACTTACCAACAAGTTTACATAATTTAAATAGTTTAGATAATTAAATATTGCCTATTTTGTAGTTACATTGTGCACTAATACAGACAGAAAATGAAAAAAAAAATTCTGATATGAATAGGGGGCGCCACGGTGGCATAGTGAGTAGGACGTAGTGAGTTGGCATTTCTGTGTGGAGTTTGCGGTTTCCCCCACAAGTCCAAAGACATGTGGTATAGGTGAATTGGGTAGGCTAAATTGTCCGTAGTGTATGAGTGTGAAAGTGTGTGTATGGATGTTTCCCAGAGATAGGTTGCGGCTGGAAGGGCATCATCTGCGTAAAAAATATGCTGGATAAGTTGTCGGTTGATTCCGCTGTGGCAACCCTGGATTAATAAAGGGACTAAGCTGACAAGAAAATGAATGAATAAATGAATGATATGAATAGGAACTATACTCTCATTTGTTCCATTAGTTATCACCAAACCTCTGTTTATTGAGTTGTACATGATCAAATCATTATGCTGTCTCAGAAGTCTGCCTGAAATCTGTTTAATGAGGTGCCTTCATGTACTAACACTGCCTCCACTGTCTGACAAGTTAAAGGCAACAAGACAGCTGGCCATGTTACATCTTGTATTAAGATGTGTTTTTGTTCATCTGTTCATAAGTGGACAATGCTAAAAACAACCAAAACTTTTTCAGCTTGTCCAATTTCGATCACTTTCAGGTTGTCAGAAATGTGTTGGATTGGATTGTTTTGCAGTGTATACACTTGCTTTACTGATTGAAATGAGTTTAATAGATAATATTCTCTACTTGCACTGTACATTAACTGATGTTGAGTGTGACAAAATAAAAGAGAATGTTTTCAATGTCTGAACACAAATCATCACAGGAAAAAAGGCTAGTATCAGATAGCAAATGTGAATTGTCTGACACAGGCTCATGGGAAATGTATGCCTCAGACTAATTTTTTTTGCAAAACAAAATACATTGCATTGGTAGTTTTCATTGCACGTATCAGATGACAAATCCACTAGAGGGTGCTGTCTACATTTTTGTGAATCTGAAACATCTGAATCTGAAAGCAACACAGGCTCATTCTGAAAACGTAGTGCCACATACGTTTCTGGAGGCCGCACATTATGTAGTCAAAGGTACGAATGGCTGCATTTAAATTTTTAAACGAATGCTATGGGTTGGTATGAGGCTCTTCCTTTTCGCGCTTAACAGCTGACTGCTCGCCTCCGTGTGGATGACTTTCCCGCTGCAATCAGTTAGTCCCGTTAGCTTGCCGTGTTCATCGACGGACTTAAGACGCAGAGACCACAACGACAGTGTTTGAGTCCGGTGAAGACTGGTTCCAGAAAGCAGGTAAGACAAAAACAGAATCCAAAAAATAAAATAAAATAGTAAATGACATGGTGAGAATGTGGTAAAATCTGAAAAAGTGATAAAAATTAAACGAGGGCTTTGCTTTGCTTTGGCTTGCTTATGAAAATTGTTGGTAGGGTTTAGGGAAGTGTGTTGGTGGGTCAATCGATAAAATTTTGGACGGGTTTAGGGAAGGAGTAGGGTGAGTCAGTCGATTGGTCAGTCAATCATTCAGTCAGCCAAACAGTCAGTCGACAGCGGTGGGTTTACGTGAGAACAGCGGGCACGAACGGAACTTGCGAGAGACATTTTAGATCTCAAAAAGCGTACACAGCGGATTTGCGAATACAAAAAGTGCAAAAATACGTAACTCCAGCCTCCAGACACATGCGTGGGACTACATTTTCAGAATGAGCCTGGGTTGTACCTTAGGGTGCGTTTTGTTGTACATTTCAAATACACATCCTTCTTTTACACATCCACAAGAGAGTGGGGTACAGATCGTAAAACATCACCCTTATCAAAACATCAAAAGATTGTTCAGATCACCTAGTAAACTACTAATCTTAACCAAAATAATATTGTTTTCAAAAGCATAAAAGAAGTTTGCGCTGCAGGCATATAGTTTTATCTTAATTTCACATTTCTTCTCCATCTTACAAAATAAGAGATAAAAGCACTGTAGAAAGTGATCTACCAGGCAAACGTATTTATTATAAATCATAGAAACCATAGTTATATTGTGATATTTATTTGGTGTTGTGCATTAAAATAATCCTTTATTCATCAATAAGATGTGTTTGTAACTATAATTGATGTGTAAAGGAACAAAAGTTGTTGACGTCATACTGCTCCATAAGCATTTGTTTTACAATGAACTGCAGTCAAACATATGTCAAAATATGTTGTTGTTGTTTTTTTTGCAATTGCATAGCAATATAAGCTGAAGTAGGTATTTCCAATGTTAGAATTATGTGAAATGATCACCAGTGTTCACTTTAAAGAAAATGAATGTTAATATCAGCCAGAAGCAGAACATTATACAATATAACCATATAAGACTTCTTGATAGCTTTTATTTGTGAAATAGCTTACCCAAATCTTCCAACATAGGCTCATTCTGAAAACGTAGCCCTATATACATTTCTATATACATTTCACAAATTATGTAGCCAGAAGTACATATGGCTGCGTTTTGTCTTTAAAATGAATTCTGTGGGGCATTATGACGCCATTCCTTTTAGTGCTTACCAGCTGACCGCTTACCTCCGTGTGAACGGCTTTCCCACTGTTACCAATTTGTCCAGTTAGCTCGCCATGTATGTTGGTGGACTTGGGATGTAGAGCGGAGTTGACCACGACAATGGGGTTCAGAGTCCAGTGAAGAATGGTTCCAGAAAGCCAGAAAGGATGATTCTAAGGGCCCATGCACTCTAGGGGCCCACAGAGATCTGCTTTATAATTAATAACAGAACTATAGTGTAATAAAAATTATAAATGTACTTCTAAATTACAAGTAAAACAATTTATTTTAAAAAAAATATATATATATGGCTTATATCTGCCTCTTGTGTCTGTCACTGTCAAATTGCACCCCCCCCCCCCC
>CAIGQQ010000153.1:2906452-2934793 GCA_903798035.1 Danio albolineatus
CCCACAAGTCCAAAGATATGCGGTACAGGTGAATTGGGTAAGCTAAATTGTCCGTGTATGTGTATATGTGTGAATGAGAATGTATGGATTTTTCCCAGAGATGGGTTGCAGCTGGAAGGGCATCCGCTGTGTAAAACAAATGCTAGATAAGTTGGCGGTTCATTCCACTGTGGCGACCCTGGATTAATAAAGGGACTAAGCAGACAAGAAAATAAATGAATGAATAAATAATAATAATAATAATAATAATTTGTAATAATGATAATAAATAGATTACATCATGTATTAAGATACAGACAATAATAATTAAAATGATTCTCACCATGTATATGTTATAAAAAACAATAATAATAACAACAATAATAATACATAATAATAATATTGCTTATTGCTTTTTAATAATAACATAAACTTGATAAAATACAAATGGCAGCTATTGGTAATACTATTATTATTATATTAAAAAATGAAGAAAGCTAATCATATTGATAGGCAAAGTCATTGTTAATTTTTTTATTAATAAATGAACAATTTAAATATTTTTGATAATAAAAACATATTTTTATTGTTGTTACTGTTAAGTAATTTAACTTTATTATTTTTTTTACTTTATATACTTAAAGACAAACATATTCTTATTACTATTATTACTGTAAATAATTGTGTGAGTATAATAATAACAACAATAATAATAATAATAATAATAATAATAATAATAATAATAGTTGGATAAAAGAAAAATGACAGTTATTATTAGTAGTTGTTGTTATTATTAAAAAAGTAATCATAATGAATTACAACATAATGTAGTTTTTTTTCGAACACATCGATTCATAAATGAACAGATTAAACATTTTTATCATTTCAATTATTATTATTAATATTATTATTATTATTATTATTATTATTATTATTAAACTTACATCTAAACCTAAAATGACTTGGTAAATAAAAAAGAAATTGCAGTGGTTGTTGCAGGAACAGAATAAAAAGCGTCAAGAATCCAAGCGAGTGGTGTCTGTTCACCTTCCCGTCAGTAGTTTGAACAGTGTTTAACAATGTTTATCTGTTGTTGTAATGTGTGCTGGCTGACTAATTATCATCAGCACAAGTGCGTAACACGTGTTTCTTCAGAGAGAGCTCAGATCATCTGTGTGTCTCTGACAGAAGCGCAGTTCCCAGAGGATCTCCTTCAGGACAGCTCTGTCTTTGATCTCAGTTGTGCTGTTCCCAATCTCACAGCGCTTCTCTGTGATGGCATGGTGATCAGGCTTACAGATGCATCCTACATAAATAACAATCTTGACTTTAGTCAACATTTGGAGTTTCTATAAAATTGTATACAGAAATGAACATGTATCTGACATTGGAGAAAAAGAAGTGTATTAACAGGGTTTTCGCGGGGTGTTAAATAGTCTAAAATGTACAAATCGAAATTTTAAGCACTAAAAGTCTAAAAAAGTCACGAAACACCAAAACACATTTTTGAGCTGTTGACAGTCATATATGTGTCCCACGCTGCTATAAACACTATTAGGACACAAATATTTCACTAAAGAGGGAAAATTGGTTGTTTTTGTGTTATTTCAAACAAATTCGTTCTTCCGGTTTGAAACAAATTTTTGAAGATGTGTCACGCCGATGAGATCCATGCGTGTATTTTAGCATGGAGAGTGGACGTCTGTACCTGCGAGTGCATTGTGACGTCTCTGAGTGTGCGGCATTAAGTCATGATAGACTTGGTTCAAAACAATCATTGTGTCTATTGTGTATGTGGCGCAACTTCATTAATATGCATGATCGCTTCGAAGATTGTCTGTACCTGTTGCAGTGTTCAGACGGCAGAGAGACACCACACTGTGTTGCCAAAACAAGTGAAAGAAGAACAATTGTTTGGAGACACAGGTCGTCAGAGATGTGTTTATGTGCTGCAACGAAAGTTTTGTTTTCATTTCCTGCTATGAGAGCGCAGCTGGACTCCCACGCGCACGCAGCAGAAATGCATTTGTATGGAACTTTTTTTTTTCACCCGAGAGCTTTCCGCATCTGGAAATGGTGAAATCTGGACTTGCCGCTCGTCTCCTTTTAAAGAATTCACAGCTCCAGTTCATGTTAATTGTCCTGTCTTTGGTAAGTAAGCGATCTGTGCTCCTTCTTTGTTTATTCAGATGAGAAAGTTAGTTTGTATTGTCAGCAGTACTGTTTCAGTGTTTAAAGACAGACCTTAGTCAAAATGAGTTGAACTGTTACTGAGTTTATAGTATGTTAATATCACTACAATATTATAGACTGAAAGATCCGCTGTAAATGCTGCTCTCTGAGTGTAAACATGTAAACACCGCGCATTTTGTGACAGGATAGTATATAAACACACGGCTTTCTGATGCTACCTACCGAGAGCATCTAAGTTACAGAAAAAAATGCAGAGGGTTTTTATATTTCTCTCATACACCGTGCAGTCTCTAACACTCCATTAAAAACACACTCTTAGCAGTTTCTCACATCTCATTTGTCATGGGGGGCATGCAGGAAATGTTCCTGGATAAAAGTGAAAGTGCTAAACTGCCGTAAAGTTGACAAATTAAGAATCTGCCAAATAATTCGATTACTGATGTCCATGTAAACAGTCACTGTCCTTCTCCCCTGCGTCTGTGTGTTTGTTGTGCCTCTGTGAAAATCAGCGCGTGCACAAATGGAAACTCCCATTTTTATGCAAAAAAAATCCTTCCCTCTTTCCCTCCCCCGACACTCCCACCTAAACCGAGCTGGACACACCCACTTTCCTGAGCTTTTCCAAACTAGAGGTGTGAAAACACCCCGCTGAGACAGGGGGGTTTCATGGCCCTTTAAATTCGCTGTTCTAGGTCTTACATATTTTTGCACAGGTCTTATTTTTCCGATGTCCATGTAACGCTGCATCTGATGCTCACTTAAATTCTTTTTTGTTGTTGTTGCCTGGTTTTCGTGCTGTTGTAGTTCTTTATTTCACTAGTCCAAACGTAATTTGCGGTATTACAACTACAAATGAGACCAACATGCAATAGCCAATCAGCTTTCTGTTATTGAACCGCGTGCGGCGAATGTGACGTTATCGCTGCGTGTGCGTAGGTTTGTTTTGGGTGCGCATGACATAATTTCGGCTGGCGGAGCGCACAACATTTTTTGACACAGTTCGCGCGGCACCTCGTTTGATTTGAGTTGAATATGAAACACTTTGATTGACATTTTGCCTGAAACAAGTACGACTGTACAAACATCTTTATGATGCTTGATCATAGGGAGAACCAGATGACCAATAATCCTTGGCTAGAAAATTGCAACAGCCGTGGGAAAGAAGGGAATTTGTAAAAGTCTGGAAAAAACCTGAGGGTTTGTTTAAAAAAAAAGAGGCCATGGCAAAAGTGGAGACTCAGGTGGTTTAATATTACAGAATATGTTTTTCCACCAGGTTTTCCACTGGTGTATACATTTTGAATTTAAAACTATTTCAAGAGATGCCACAGTGGCGTAGTGAGTAGCATGTTCGCCTCACAGCAAGAAGGTCGCTGGTTCGAGCCTCGGCTGGGTCAGTTGGCATTTCTGTGTGGAGTTTGCATGTTCTCCCCGTGGTTGTGTGGGTTTCCTCCGGGTGCTCCGGTTTCCCCCACAAGTCCAAAGACATGTGGTACAAAAAACATGCTGGATAAGTTGGCCGTTCATTCTGCTGTGGTGACCCCGGATTAATAAAGGGACTGAGCAGACAAGAACATGATGAATGAAAGAACTATTTCAAGAGTTCACACTTAGATAATGCTTGACTATTTTAGCAGGTTTGGCATGCTGTCCCGGGAGAGAACCTTGAGCTCGGATATAGATGAACCCAAGGCCGCTTGGTCAATAAGCATTAGTGGAGCTTGGACATACTACTTCCGCCATTTTGAATTGATCATTTGACCTACCTGCACAAGTTGTGTAACTTCACTCCCAGTCATAAATTCTGTCAGAATTCCCAGTCCATAATGGGATAGCGTAGCGTGCATCTAATTATCACCAGAAGTAGGAGGCCATATTACATACTGTTTTTCGAATTCTACTTGTCTTACATATGGTTTTTAGCATTCTATATAGTACAGAATATGCTACAAGTTTGATGCAAATGTGTGGAAATTACTTCAATCTTCCGCATTTGATGTGAATCCAGCCATGTTGGCCAATCAGAAAAGAGAAAACAGCACACATGCTGATGTCATGAGGCAAAAACTTTGGTTGTAGTACTGTAGTTTTAGTACTGTAATACCATACTTAGATTTTTTCGTCTGGACAAAGAAGCCAATCCACATATAAAAAGCTGTGTTCTTGTGGTCACACGCACTCATTCACACCATTAGAAGCATTTTGCTAATTCAAAAAAAAAATTCAAAATTCAAAACAAGTTATTATTACTACACAAGTTATCATTACTAGTAGTTGTTGTAGTATCTGTAGTAGAAGTCGTAGGTGTAGTATTATCAGAAATAATAGCCGTTGTTGTAGTAGTAGTAGTAGTAGTAGTAGTAGTAGTAGTGGTCGTTGGTGTAGTAGTATCAGAAGTTGTAGATATCAATGTAGATGTTGTAGTAGCCGGTGTTGCTGTTGCTGTAATAGTATCAGTAGTAGTAGTGGTGAAAGTTGTAGCATGTGTTGTAGTAGTTTCAGTAGTAGTAGTCGTTGTTGTAGTAGTATCAGTAGTAGTAAACATTGTAGTAGTAGTAGTAGTATTAGTATTAGTAGTAGTAGAAGTAGTAGAAGTAGTAGTAGTCATGGCAGTAGTAGTTGTAGCATTAGTAATTTCTGTAGCAGTAGTTAGTGTAGTACTTGTAATTATTCTTATTGTTGTTGTCAGTTTTTTTACAGCTGTCCTTTCTCTTTACTGTCATTATTACTATCATTACATTACTAGCATTGTTGTCACTCCTTAACACTGACTGGTTCCTTTCTATCTGTTTTATTTCTATCTGTCATTTGCTTCATTTATTGACTGTTATACATGTTGTTTATGTATACTGTATATATCTTTTTTTACCCCTTTTGTATGTACTCTGACCTGTCCACCCACTTACCTTTACATGCACACAGACACATACACGCAAACACTTGCACCTGCCAGTACCTGACTGTATTGTTGTTTTGTTTTTTATCTGTTTTTGTTGTTGTTTCGTTTTCTTTGCATGTGATCCCAATTTGTGTGCCTCTTGCATATTCCAATAAAAAATATATATATATTACTACACATGCAGCTCCTGATGATGCACGTATGTGATAATGCTGTTCTTATGTGATTTCCTGCATTTGAATACACAATTATGTGACAAGATGATTACAGTGCATACTTTGGTGCATACATTTACATTTTGGGGTGAACTATCACTTTAGGCTGCTGTTGTTTTTATTTTTATTTTTTTTTTTTACATTAATTAACAACAAAAATCCAAAATCCAACTTGCTATTATCTGTGAAATAATAAACTCTGTTTTGATCTGCATACTTGTTATGTTCTGTTAATTTGTGTAATTTTAAATGAACAAGTATCAGTTGTGTTCATTTGTTTATGTGACTTATTATCAGATTTTTTACTTTATGCAAGTAGGCAGGGCAAGGTAATTTATATAACACATTTTATACACAATGGCAATTCAAAGTGCTTTACATGAACAGGAATAAATGAGGCATAAAAACAAATAATAAAAATGAGTAAAAAACAGATTGCAATGCGTTTAAACAGGTTCTAAAAGAATGAAAAAGAAAGACATACTGTAATAGCAAGATCTGCCAGACGTAGCACAGTGCTTATTCGGTAAAGGCACAGATGTGTTTTCAGTCTTGATTTGAATGTGCCTTATGTTGGAGCACATCTGATCATTTTTGGATTCCAGCAACGGGTGCGTGGTAGCTGAAGGCCGATTCAACCTGCTTTGACTGAACTCTTGGAATTTCTAGTTTATATGACCCTAAAAATCTGAATAATCTGTTAGGTTTGTTTTAAATGAGCATATCTGTAATGTATTGAGGTCCTAGGCCATTTAGGGATTTATAGACAAGTAATAAAACTTTAAAACCTATTCTGTATGTAACTGGGAGCCAGTATAAAGACCTGAGGGCAGGTGTGATGTGCTCTGATTTTCTGGTACTGATCAGAATCCTGGCCACAGCGTTCTGGATGAGCTGCAACTGTCTGACTGTCTTTTTGGGAAGTCCATTACAGTAATCCACTCTGCTGCTGATAAAAGCATGAACAAGTTTCTCTAAGTTCTCAATGGAAACAAAACATCTAATTCTTGCAATGTTTTTGAAATGATGGTATGCTGATTTACTTACTGCTTTGACGACTCAGATCTGACTCCAGGATAACAGAGATTCTTGACCTTATTTTTGTTGTTTGACCCTTAGAGCCCAGGTATGCATTTATCCTAAGAACCTCATCTCTGTTCCCAAATGCAATGACTTCCGTTTTCTCTTTGTTTAACTGAAGAACGATTTGGCCCATCCAATTGTTAATTTCATCAGTGCATTGGCAGAGGGGGTCAATAGGGCTGTAGTCGTTAGGCTATGTAGATCTGAGTGTCATCAGCATAGCTGTGGTGGGAGATTTGGTTCTTTCTCATTATTTGGCTCAGTGGGAGCATATACATGTAATGGTTGAACAGGGGAGAAGCCAGAATTGAACCTTGTGGGACTCCACATATTATGGGTGTCCGTCTCGACCAATGGTCACCTATACTAGTTGTTAGCCTAGTAATACTTCTCTAACACAATGTTGCTAAATTTATTAGAATACAGTCCAATAGTAAAAATCCTTAACATAGAGCCATACTTGAGGTTTTAACACTGGCAAATGAAGAATTTAATTCGTAATTTTAATTAATGCTCTGTCCATATTTACCAATTTTATATCTGTAGCATCAAACATTCTATCAAAAGTTGATACTTTGTTTAAGGTATCATATTGAAGTTAGGAATTCCAGTATTGTGACAACACTAATCTGGACACATAAAGAATATTGTCACGTCATTGACCCATGACCTTGTTTCTTTGACAGCTATTGAGACCCAGAGTACAAGTTCAGAAGAGATTGTCCCGAGCCCACCCTCTCCACCCCCTCCTCCTCGCATCTACAAGCCCTGCTTTGTGTGTCAGGACAAGTCTTCAGGGTACCACTATGGCGTCAGTGCCTGTGAGGGCTGCAAGGTGAGACACTAGACACTAGCATTCACTTCACACAGCGCCAAAGTAGCCAAAAAATGAACGAGAAGTACCAATGCTATTAACTTTGCTTAGTAGTCTGCTAAAAAAAACATGTAGAGATGTTAAATGCCAATACTGCTACTGTGTAAAGCTACATGATTTATTATTAAACAAAATTACAGACTCAATCATAATGGTAATTTACTACAATTCCAGAATGTTTATTAATTCACAGCGGTACATTCAAATCTGTATTTAACCTTGTAAAAATGACAACATCCCACCACTTTGTGCTTTCACTTCTGAAGTCAATGATTCATTTGAATTATTCAGCCTGACATGTTTACTGCTCCAAAATATTATACATCTTTCAAAGAATAAAATATATTGTTTTCAAAATAGAATTTTTTTTTTTTTTTACCGAGACAGTTAGAAAGAATATATTTTAGAGCAGTAATCACAATACAGTCATACCGTGAAACCATGATATTTTTATCCAAGATTATCATACCGTCAGAATCTTATACCAGCCCATGCCTATATAGGAATAGAGAAAACATTGCTTTTTTATTATCAGCTGTCAGTCAGCGCCCGCTCTTTTTTTTTCCTGGTCATTGCGCCTTTGCTGTGTGCTGTGTAAACACAGACAATCGTATACAAGTCACTTTTTAAAGATGATATAAGCAGGTCAGCAAAAAAAAAATCAGATACAGTCACAGTCACTTAATGGAATTGACCATCAAGATCTGCAGTGTAAATGCAGCCTTAATGTAACTACAGTAATGATTCAAATTAACTTTTGAAATCAACTTCATGCTTCCAATGAACTATTTCTTTGTACTTTTTTATATAATGTAGCTATAGGTTTAAAAACACCTAGGCGGTGTGGTGAAATGAAATAGAATCATCCTATTCAACCATTTTGCTTTTCCTGACCCTTCTTTACACACTGCTATAAAGTGATTCCTCTTTTAAATGCCCTCCTTTTCTCACAGTGTGAGACAGATTGCTAACCTTTCTCATGTGTAGAGCACACAGGAATCAATAGGTCTGGATGAGACGTATGAATGTTAAAACCATTAAGGGATTACCTTCAGCAAGCTGGCTGAATTAACCTGCCTGCATGTGTCCTCGTTTTCGCTAAGTTTTGTCTGTAGTGGTCTACACATGTGACGTAAATCATTTTTGTGGTAATAATTGGTCCACATGGTGGTAACACTGGCAAAACAAAAACAAACTACTGGAGACAGCAAAATCAATAGGCAACTGTGCCTCATCACTTCTATAAGATCTTTCTAGATAAGTTCAAAGAGGTAAATAACTTTGTGCAGATAATCAAATGTAGTATGCTTCATAAACTTGCACGCAAACCATTCAATCTAAGCTATAACTGAAATGATAGCTTATAATAGTCTAATTGCTATATTTGATGTGCTTTATTTATGTGCATTGATCAGTGTTTATATATGAACGGGTGTTTGAATGACGGCTCATTTTTTAAATCATTTATGTCTCTTGCATTACTTCAGAAGTCTCTTTATTGACTTTTTTGATGTATGTTTTGTTGGTCACACTTAATTTTCATTCATTCATTCATTTTCTTTTCGGCTTAGTCCCTTTATTAATCCGGGGTCGCCACAGCGCAATGAACCGCCAACTTATCCAGCATTTGTTTTACGCAGCGGATGCCCTTCCAGCCACAACCCATCTCTGGGAAACACATCCATACATTGTCATTCACACACATACACTACGGACAATTTAGCTTACCCAATTCATCTGTACCGCATGTCTTTGGACTGTGGGGGAAACCGGAGCACCCGGAGGAAACCCACGCAACCACGGGGAGAACATGCAAACTCCACACAGAAATGCCAACTTGCCCAGCCGGGGATTGAACCAGCGACCTTCTTGCTGTGAGGCGAATGTGCTAACCACTCGGCCACCGTGGCGCCCTTACACTTAATTTTAAGATACAATTTTCTGTATTAATAAACCATTAGCCATGACTTTGCCATTGTAATTTAAAGTTTATTAAGTTAGTAGTTGGGTTTAGATGTTGAGTAGGATAAGAGATGTAAATAAAGATCATGCAGTCTATGTACATTATGCTTACCCCCTAGTTTTCCGCGATACTGTGATTGCTGAATCTAACGCAAAATCAACAAAAAGTTGCACATTTTCGCAAATCTGAAAAATTCTTAATAAACTCAAAACAATCAAAAAAAATATAAATAATCTCATGAAACATAAAATTCTGAACCATATAATCAAAATAGATTTCTTTCAGTTTGCAATTAATTGTTTTACATGACTTACAGATGTTGCATACGTAGCGCATGTGCAGTATTTGAGTTTCTCTCAAAAAATCTCACCTGCGCCCTCACAATCATTACATTACATATAAGAGAGGCATCCTGTGGCGCAAATTGGGTGTTTTGTGTGTTTGACACACTTCAGACAGCAAAAAAAAGTGTGAGCAAACGAGGGAGATTGGTTTAAGGATGACAGTTGCTGGACCAAATTGAAAAACATTTTTTGCGCTTTACATGTATGGCCGGTATTATGATGGTCATGAAATCGATAAATGATTTCGTTGAACCCTTTCCCTGCAGTTAACGAGAGAAAGCATTTACCTGCCATTGACATGTTTTACAGCAATCCATGTTTTAGGTGTATTACGGTAGGGGAAGCACTAATGCATTTCCTATATGTGAGGTACCTGATGTCAGATGGCTTAATCCCTACCATTTTAGATCTGTTTTAGATTTGTTTTAGATCTTGACAAGAGACCAAAATAAAGAAGCTTTATTTTTATGATTTCTGTCATTGATTTGTGATTTTTTTTTTATGATTTGTGCCCTACTATGGTAAATAAGATATTATTAATATATATTATATATATAATTTTTATATCTATATATTTATTTATCGCAGCATTGTCCGCAAATTTCTGGGAATTGCCACCACAAAATTGTTTTTATCATGAAAAATCACAAAAGAAATCGGGAAAAACTAGGGTGTCTGATTATACGTACAAATAAACAGGCAATATCTTAAGGCAGTTAATAAGCCACTTGTAATAATAAGAATTTGAAATTTTTGTTTTATTTGCTTATACATTTCATTTTTTGGTGGGAAACCCCAGGGTCACATAATCTGCTTTGTTAACACAATTTTTAGTAAACCTAGCCACTCCAAAACATTAAAAACACTGTTTTACTAAGCTGCTCATGTGAAAGAGCACAGTGCTACACATTTTGTTGCATTTGTATGTAATTGCAATATGGTTTTTGCCATTTGATTAATCAAAATTGATTTTCCTGTGCATTTTGTCAGTAAAGTTGGCTCTGTAATCAGCAGTAAATCTACAGCAGCTGCTTTCAGATGAAGCAGCGTTTAATACACACAGCCATATTTCACTGAGAAGCTACACAACAGAAATCATGGACATGATCCTGATATCCAAGATAATTATTCTATGATTTAAAAGAGGTTTGCATCACTTCTCCATGACGTACGGCTCGGTTGCTGTTACATCTAAAAGCATATGAAAATACCACATGTAATAACGTGTGAACTCATAATGTCAGCTAAGTGTTTGAAATATCTGAATCATTCTGTAAAATAAAAAAGCTAAGTCATGTGTTTATTAGTCATGTTAAACCATAAAAGCAGTTAACTCAAAGCTAGCGGCTAACGCTAACACCGGGAAGGAGACCAGAGGCTTATTTTCAAGATGGTTTGCACTAAACAACACGTTCATGGTGAATCAAATGTATAATTTACCATAGTAAAGTAATTTTTTAAGAGAAGGCAGGGTGGGGAATGCTGCGTCAGGAAGGTCTGTGAATGCTGACCAGTGACTTTAACGTAGTTACATGATTGGCTGAGGTGCCCTGTGGAATCCATGTAAGCTGTTATGCTTTTTTTCAAGTAGTGAGTAATACATAGATTTTTATCTCCATATAGTTTAGAAAATCTCTGGTTAAATCTTCTGCTCTTTTTGATATCCTGTGTCTCTTCTTTGTGGCATACTTTCAGTTTTTAGCACTAGAGTGCCCTCTGGCCTTCGGAGGAATTTAATCAAATAAAACTTGACTAAGTCCAATAAATTCATAAGACTAAAATATGACTAAAACTAAATGGCATTTTATTCAAAATTAAATCAAAATTTGCTGTCAAAATGAACACTGCCAGTGAATAACTCTGTTTTATTAACCAACGGCAAGTCTCGCAGTCAGTCTCACAGTCTTCATGGTGTTGTTTGTGTTTAGGGTTTCTTCAGGCGAAGTATTCAGAAGAATATGGTGTACACGTGCCACCGAGAGAAGAACTGCATCATCAACAAAGTCACCCGCAACCGCTGTCAATACTGCCGGCTGCAGAAGTGCCTGGAAGTGGGGATGTCCAAAGAATGTGAGTGATGCATCAGAATTATTCCCTTCACATCTGCAGCACTATTGCCAAAATATGAAATAGATATGAAATGGTAGGTGTTATGAGTAAACACACTCAAACAGAGAATCAGGGGCTCCCTCTGGCTATACGAGCACACGTCTCCACACTGCTAGGCGCTGTCAGACTTGAGAAGTTAATTGGGAGAGGTGAGAAAATACACACACACACACACACACACACACACACACCCACAGGTCTACAGGAAAACTTGCGGATTTGTGTGTGTTTAGAAATCTTCCTGACACATTCGCACTATCAAGTAGATGTGAATCGGCACTGCAGACAGGCACACAAATGGTGTGTTTTTATGGAGGGAGAGGAAAGATCCAGTAAGGTGACATATTTTAGCTGTGTGTGTGTGTTCTATAGTATATTGTTTAATATTTTATATATGATATTGTTTTATATATTACATATGCATATACAGTTGAAGTCAGAATTATTAATATTAATAATATTTTACTAGATATTTTTCAAGACACTTCTTTACAGCTTAAAGTGACAGTTAAAGGCTTAACTAGGTTAATTAGGTTAACTATGCAGGTTAGGGTAATTAGGCAAGTTATTGTATAATGATGGTTTGTTCTGTAGACTATCGAGAAAAAAAATAGCTTAAAGGGGCTAATGATTTGGACCTAAAATGCTCTTTAAAAACTTAAAAACTGCTTTTATTCTAGGTAAAATAAAACAAATAAGACTTTCTCCAGAAGAAACAATATTATATACTGTGAAAATCCCCTTGCTCTGTTAAACATCATTTGGGAAATTATATACATATGATATTTTATAGTAACATGATCTATGAAATTCCTACTGGTTTACATTAGTAATTCATACGTTTACATTAACTAACATGAACAAATACTGCAATGAATGTATTGTTCAAGATTTGTTCACATTAGTAAATGCATTAACTAATACAACTTATTAAACCTACAACCTTATTAAAGTGTGCTCTGAATGTTATTATACTAAATAGATTTTTAAATGATCAGAGTTTGAATTTTGGGTTCCCCAAAATAAACTGAATGCACTTCATGGATTTGCGGCCTGTCTGTGTTTGCTCTTGACAGGACTTTGTAATTGTGTCAGTAATCATGTGCGTGTCAAGTTTGACGATACTGTCAGGTTTGACAGATTCATGCGCACAGGCCTCACAGGGTTTCACAGCAATACACACTCCTCCACCAGGCATCATGGCAAGCTTGTTGTCGCCGGCGCAAATGACCCATCAAATCAGTCTCAGTGACACCACACACTCGTTTCATTAATGTGAGTTCATATGAATTCACACCTCTTGACTCGTAGTACATTTACAAAATGATGCACAGCGGCACTTTCACACTTGACTTCCTGCATACATTTGAACGCACAAAACATCTGTAATAAAACACACACACACACACGCATTGATTTCCAACACATCACGCTGGGTTCACTCTGTTCCAAATGCATTAGACTCACAACTCATCTGCCGCTGCTGAGGAGGAGGTGAAGAGATTGTGGAAAAAGAGAGGAGTGGAGAGAGTGGGAGCGCAGGGAGGAAACATTGACATTTTTATCTTTTCATTGAATTTCATCTTTGTGATGGACGATCTGCCAGTGCTTTAATTTTCTCCTCTCAAATTATCCCTGTCAAGAGCATCACACACACACATTCACATACACACACACTTAAACAGACATATGTGGGCAATAACCAAAAGGTTCACACCAAAGCAAGTTTTCTATCATAAACATTTTGGGCTCTATTTTAATGATCTAAGCACAAAGTCTAAAGATCTTGGCGTAAAAGCATTAAGAGCGTGTCCAAATCCACTTTTGCTGGAAACGGAAACAGAAAAATACGCTCTACATCCCAGCGCATGGTCTAATAGGTTTGTGCTTATTCTCTTAATGAGTTATAGGTGTAATTTGAGGATAACATGCATTAAACCAATCAGATGCTGCGTCCCAATTCGCATACTTATACTACACCCTAAAAGTATGCACTTTTTTGTGAAGGAAAAATATATACTTTTGAGTGTGTAACAGAAAAGTATGCAAGCCTTGGGACATACTACTTCCCCGTTAATAGATCATTGTGTTGCTTAGTTAAGAGCCTTGTCAGTCATCCACATTTCTGTTGTATTTAATTTCCTGTCAGGGTTTGGTGTAGGGAAAAAGGTAGCGAGGACTCAATTGCTGAGCAAAAATGGGTTTTATTTATAATAAATAAAATAAATATCAAAACAGCAAAATGAACTACCCCGAGGGGGAAAACATTCATAAAAAATAAACAAACAAACAAACTGGACTGGGCAAGCTGGCAAGGAATCGGGACTGGAGAACACGACGTACTGGCACAGGACAGCAGACATGCGGAGAATATAAAGCAGAAATAATTAACAAACAAACAGGTGAACATGATAAACTAATAATGGGTTAACAAGGAAGGTGGGACTAGACAATAGACAGGAGAGCACATGACACAAGAAAACACCACAAGCCATGTGCTCACATAAAACGGGACAAGAACAATGAGAGAACTCATTAAACCGCGTGTTCAAAACAGACAACGGAAGCATGCTGCCACTATGTAAACACTGGGTCATGTGCTTGGACAAACACAAGACACAAGCACATGAAAAAATGTTACCGCGCAACATCTTACCGTGTGCTCACACACACAGCGTGCTTGTTTCATCCCAGCGACAACCGAAGCCAACTAGACTTAGACGCTGGGAATGAAACACCACGCTGCAGACAGAGGAACACAAACACCAGGACGAGAGCGCGCAATCATGAACACGCCCAGACCTCACGCGCCCGTGTCAAGTGGGAGCGCGCACAGTCAAATCGCACCCACAATTGGCACTCATACAGAGACACGATGACAACACACAGGACTAGACAGAGCTAGTGTCCGGATTCTGCCACCAAAACAAGAAATATTCAAGACTGGAGTGGCAGAAGCCTGACATTTCCTACCTTATTGGAAAAGCAGCAGCAGGATGATCTCCCATTTACAAGTCTTTCTTGCAGAGAAATCTTCTCAGGTCTTTGGATAATTCTGCATTCAGACGTTAATGTCCAAACATGTCTATATATAAGTTCAGTATTGTTGTTGCAGATGAAATATAACACAGACAACGCGATTTAAATATTCTCCAGTGGGCTAGATATTAATAACAGTCATACAAGCATCTTTACCGAAGCCTCTCTACTTGACGGTTGGTCCATCATGTTTGTAGTTTGTTTACACTTTTCATCCGGCTTTGTAGTTCTAATCAAATTCATGTCCAACGCACAATGCACTGTGGGTAATATCAGCAGCTAGAGTATTGAAGCTTCTACACTTAAAATTTTGACCGGAAATAGTAAACCATCCGGGAATTTTTGGCATACTCTTTTCAACATACTACGATTTGGGACATACTAATTCTATTTTCACATACTATTTAGGACGGATAGTATGCGAATTGAGACGCAGCAAGAGGCTCATCTCGCATTCCCTTTAAGAGTCAGTTGTGTCGTTATATGGTGCATTTGCTATTCACATGGCGGACATTGTAAGTGGAAAAACTGAATGCGTCACTAGTGAGAAAACGGTTAAACAGACCATCTGCAGCACGAGGATAAAGAGTGAGCCTACTGCATTGTCGACCTCTTTACTTTCTCTTTACTTTTACTATTTACTTTACTCCTTTACTTTTGTGTAGTAAGGAAATGGTGTTGTATGCACTCCACTGAAGACATCCATTAGCCTACATATTTCAGTTTGTTCGTTAACTGCAAGTATTTGTTTCAAAACTATTTCTAAATTCCGTTCTAATTTCCAGCAAATTAATAAATTAATAATAATAACAACGAAGTGTGGTCAAAAAACTGAGTTATATTCAAACACACATCCTATTCTTACGCCCCATATGGTGATGCAGACGTCTCTAAAACCTGACAGGTGGACCAGTCTAAACTTGGTTTTAGACCAGCACACCCGAGTCCACAAAGTGGCGCAAATGGATTTGCTTTTTAAACAATGTGGTGCAAAACGTGAAAATTAGGGTTACGCTGGTCTGAAAATAGCAATAAATTGCGCCAAACACGTGTTGCGCCTTATTCGCCGGGTGCATGATAGGGCCCTTTAATTTAAATACACATCTGTTAATAGAATTTTTTTTAAGAATGAACATTTGCTTGCTTAAAATACAACAAAAAATGTTTTAATTGCGCTGTGACATTGCGCTGTTGTTGGTCACATATGAAGTGTTACTGATTTTGCATAAAAATATTACTCGCATTTACATTACCTTTATCAAACATCAATGAATGAAGTAACTTGCATCTGTTTAAAAATTGCTGCCATTTGAATGCAACTTTGTAGTTGAAAGTTCACCCCAAAATTTTAATTCTGCTGTTTTTTTGTATTGTATTCTGTTTATTAACCTGTTTATTTTATTTGACTTTTTTCATCCTGTTGAACACAAAAGATTGTTTGAAGAATGTTGGAAACCGGTAACCATTGACTCCCATAGTAGGAAAAAGAAATACAGTGGAAGTCAGTGGTTACAGGTTTCCAACATTCTTCTTCTTTTTTGTTAAACAGGACAAAAATAAAACTGGTTTGTAACAAGTAAAGGGTGAGTAAATGAACTTTCTCTTCAAGTATATATTTGGTAAATCAAATTTCTGTTCACATCGTTAGCAAATTCAGAGACTAAATGTGGTGTAAAACGAGAAAATTCCTGTTGCGCTGGTCTGAAAATGGCAGCAAATCGCGTCATACTCGTCTTGCGTCTTATTGCGCTGGGTATATGATAGGGTCCATAGTTTCAAGAAATGTCTGTGTCTAGATTGAAAACTGGGTTAAATCAGTGTAATATATATGCCACACCTATATGTGGCTCTGTAAGCAAACACAGGCAGAGCTGCAGGATACACTAACATCACAGAAGAATGCAGTGAGCATGAAGTCCTTCTTCATCTTCTTCAGACATAAACAGGACACTGTGGTGGATTTAAAAATATCTTGACACATTTTACTGTTAATGTGTCTCTGCTGGCTGTCTAGTTGAGACTGTGTTACCAGTTTTTTGTTTGTTTGTTTTTTGTGCTAGCAAACAGCATCTGCATCACACTCTAAAGTCCCTTTCAAGGAAAGTCTGTTCACTCGGCAGCTATATTTGCAACCCCAGTGGGTATTTCATCCAAAACTAAAGCCCTAATAAATAAATGGAGGAATCCTGAAATCTTGCAAACTGCTGGCTGAACCCTCAATTAAATTACATATTTCAAATCAGCAACTAAATCTGAAGTGACCTGTCACATTACTGTTGTTGCTTAAGCTGTAATATTATTGAAAACATCAGTAATTAACATTTTCTTCCCTCTGCTTGACCCAGTATACATTTCTTTATTCTAATAGCCTACACAAAAGAAGATATTTGGAGGAATGTCAGTAATCAAACAGATCTTGACGCTTATTTACTGACATAGTATGACAAATAAATAGTATAGGAGTACTAAATGGGTGCCGGGATCTGCTTAAAGAGCCCCTATTATACATTAAAAAGGGTCATATATTGGTTTTGGGAGTCTCCAACAGCAGGCTGATCTGCATGCATGGCCCAAAAACACTTTCATTGTCTTATAATCTGCATTTATTTTTACCCCATTATCCCAGCGACTCCTATATGAATCGTTCAGCGATTCATTTGTTCCAAAACATCTCCTTAGCGCGATGCTAAACTGTGCTGATTGGACCGATGACCCAGTCTGTTGCGATTGGTCGACAGCGCTCAGCATGATATAATGCTCACCACGGCTTATCAGTATTGAAGTAGTCAGAGTGTGTGCGTGAGCATACCTGCCAACACTTGTTTTTTCCCGGGAGTCGCCCGTATTTCAGACACCTCACCCCCGAAACTAACCCCCGATCTCCCAGCATATTCCCAGCTCTATTCTTAACCATAAGTTAAAAAAGAGACACACATTCAGTATTAATGCACACAGCGGCAAAAGCTGAACCATTATAAACAGCACGGCCGCACGTGTGTAGCAGAGCTGATGTAGCCATCACAACGACAGACAGCAGAGGAACACACTCAATCGCATTTTAATCCGTAAACATAGCGGCACACGTCGCGTTTACAACGTGCTTTTAGACGCGATATGAGAATACAAGTTAACCAGATACACTACAAGCGGTTACAAGTTACAAAACACAGTTAAATGCATCATTTACAAGCTAGAGAAAACAATGAGGTGACCGTTTTAATCGCACTTACTCACACTTGTTGGATAGCGGCCAGGGAAATGCCCCGGTGCTCCGAATCCTCCATTGTAAGCACTCCTCAGACGGAACACAGCACATGGCTGGGTTTAATGCTGAGGTATTTCTGCAGAAATAAACCTCAACTACTGACTCTTCAAAATCTCATCTCTGGGTTATCTGCACACTTCCAATATCCAGCCGAGCACAGTGCTCTTCTCTGTGTTGCCAGATGTAGCTTTCTGACTCAAGTCCAAACCCATTCCAAAAGATTTTTACCTGCACAATCAAACTCAAAACCGCCCGATCTGGCAACAGCTCACCGCTGTTGTTTGTGGGCGGGGTTGGGGGTTTCGAATCTCCCGGGGCTGCGCGCGCACAGATGGGCAGGGCTTATGTTTTGTGTTCACGTCATGCCGAAACGGCTAGACTCGAAAGCACGGCGACTCGTTTGAGGAACTATGAGTCGACTCTTTTATTGATGAATCAATAGTTTTAAACACTGTGCACTTTCAGATTTAAGCCTAAGCTGGACATTTCACTTCACTTAGAGCTGTGTGACACACTGCATCCAAGCTCATTTTCAAAAACCCATAATAGGGGCTCTTTAAGTAAATTTCACACAACCGTTGTATTGTGGGGGAAACCGGAGCACCCGGAGGAAACCCACGCGACCACTGGGAGAACATTCAGACTGCATACAGAACTGCCAACTGACCCAGCCAAGGCTCAAACCAGCGACCTTCTTGCTGTGAGGCGATTGTGCTAACCACTGCGCCACCATGGCCCCAAAAAGTTATTTTCATTCAACAAAGAAATAGGTTTACAGCGTACTGGAAAAATTGCAGATTTCATAAACAATGAATACAATTATACAATGATTATAAAATACATTTATAGACACACAAATCAAAACACCCAATTATAATTCTGATAAATACATAGACAAATAAGAAAGAAAAAAGACTAATGAGTATTAAAAAATAGCAAAAGACAAAAAAATTATTATTAAACTATAATAATGTAAAACATTCACATGGCTTATAGTAATGTAATGTCCACTGGCTGACTTATGACAGGCTAAAATATGACATACTTCGCTGCTGATGATATCAGACCGGAGTTCTTTCCCAAAAATATGCGGTCATTTTTCTGTATTTGCTAGAGATGTAAAATCTGGTGTAATTATCTGAAAATGGGAGAAGTATGTGAAATCTAATCTAGATCTCTCTCTCTCGTTCTCTGTCTCGCTGCAGGTCTCTCAGTAGCGCTTGTGTGTGAGTGATGGTTCAGCCAGGCTAATAGTTCTTTAATGACTTCATTAAATTGTGTTTTGCGGCTTATGATCGCTGTGCCAATCTGTCATCGGGGCTAATGTAGGCACGTTAAGATCGCCCACTTTTATTTAGGAATTAATTCCACGTCTCCAGAGGCCTGAGAGAGGGATACAATGAGGGTCCGAGCGTTGGCAGAGATTGGAGAGAAAATAATGCCATGGCGTTATGTGTGTGTATGTATGTGTGTGTCATATAATGAGATCAGATTAGCTCTGGGTCTAATGAAACCTGTGGTGATCTATCAGCATTATGTACGACTTCATCCACCCGCTCTATTTATCAAACTACAAACACTCACCCCGCAGAGATGCTCTGCTGATGGAAGGGGTGTGATGGCATTTCTGCTTCCTGTCATTCTTTTTTTTCCCTTTAACACCTTTTTTTCTCACTCTTTCCTCCCCTCATGGTTTGTCTTCACAGATGTGATGTGTTGCCTCTAACACGTTTGCTCTATCTGTCTCTCTCATCTCACTCCATTACTGCAGCTCGCTGCATCTCAAACAGTCTTTCTCTGTTGCTCACACAACTTTTCTCCTTTTCTTGCCTCTCTCATCCTTCACTGTTTCCTGTCTGCCTTCTTGAAATCTGTTGTTTTTTTTTGCCCACTTGATTTCCTTCTTAAATCACATGCTAAAATGTCACATTAACTTATGTTATTTTTGTTTCATTATTCAGGAATTAGGATAGCATACAAAGTATTTTGAATATTATAAAAAATACCTATTTTCCATAAGTGATAATAAATATTATTTGTTTTAGACTGAATTATAAATAACAATGAACAAAATTCAAACAAAATGGGGACAGATTTATTTAAGATTGGAAATGTTATGTTATGTTTTCATTTATTTTATAGATATTTATAAAAGTCTATCTTTTATTATCATTATTTACAGAAAAGTGGATATTTTGCAATATTAAAATGACTCAATCTTATGCTATGCTAAATATTAAAATTATATAAATTTACAATTTACATTTAAAATTCAGTTTGTTTAAAGTATAAAAGACACCAGTGACCCATGGAATACATTATAATTGTATACATTTATAAGCATCCCGGCTCGTTCCTGCTGCTCCACCTACCACTTTCTCTTACCAGCATGCTCCCTCTGCACTAATCACTGTTCCCCATCTCCAGCTCCCTCTCATAAAGCCCGATCTCTATCCCCTGAGTACTAATCCCGCACACCTGGTTTTCCTCATCAGCACTCCCCATATAAACCCTGCGATCCCAGTCATTCGTGGGAGGGGGATCGAAGTTTGGCGGTTCCACTTACCTTCTCCTTGACTTCCTGTCTTCCTTGGAAGTTCCCCCGTTTTTGAGACTGTTTAGTAATAATAAAAATAATTCCTTACATTTATGTAACGCTTTTCTAGACACTCAAAATGCTTTACACAATAGTGGGGGGTCTCCTCATCCACCACCAGTGTGCAGCATCCACCTATATTACGCGACGGCAGCCATATTGTGCCAGACCCCACCAGCTGATTGGTGGAGAGGAGACAGAGTGATGAAGCCAATTATGATATGGGGATGTTAAGAGGCCATGATGGACAGGCCAGTGGGCAGATCTGGCCAGGATGCCGGGGTTAAACCCCTACTCTTTTCGAAGAACATCCTGGGTTTTTTAATGGCCACAGGGGGTCAGGACCTCAGTTTAATGTCTCATCCGAAAGACGGCGCTTACTGAGCATTATAGAGTCCCCTTCACTATACTGGGGCATTAGGATCCACACAGAAGGCAGGTTGAGCGCCCCCTGTTGGCCTCACTAACACCACTTCCGGCAGCACTTTCCGGCAACACTTTATTAATGAATTTAAAAGATAGATTTGTGAGGGGTGTACTCATATCTGCTGATCACTGTATAGTAAGTTTACAATCCGTCTTACTTATAACAATATAAGTGATGTTATATTATGCAAGAAAGAAATCCAACTATTGTCTGGCCTAATCTGTGCATAATTTCTCCATTCACAGCAGCTTCAAAAACATTTGAGTTCAAACCATTCACATTTTAGCATGCAGATAATCAGGCTTTCCTTCACTTGCGTTGTGGATTAGCCGAATTGCCAGCTTTTCATTTTTCAGCCGTGTTTAATCTGCAGAACCAGCACTGATCTCCGTTGCGTGTCTTTCTGTCTGTGTAGCGGTGAGGAATGACAGAAATAAAAAGAAGAAAGAAGAGAAGAAGCCCGAATGCACAGAGAACTACACGCTGAGCCCAGACACAGAGCAGATGATCGACAGAGTCAGAAAGGCCCACCAAGAGACCTTCCCCTCGCTCTGTCAGCTCGGCAAATACACCACGGTAAGGCTGAACGTTCACTCCATTTTCTATTACACACCAACGCATTTCTAAATGTGATGTTTTTTCCAGTGCCATCAGTCAAAGATGTTCACAGTCTCATGTTTTTAGTAAAACTCTATATAGCATTTTGCTTTTATTCGTCAATATAAATAAAGTATACACTCACTGGCCACTTTATTAGGTACGGTCCAACTGCTCATCAACGCAAATTTCTAATCAGCCAATCACATGGCTGCAACTCAGTGCATTTAGGCATGTAGACATGGTCAAGCCGATCTGCTGCAGTTCAAACTGAAAAAAAGATGATTTATGTGACTTTGAACATGGCTGTTGGTGCCAGACGGGCTGGTCAGAGTATTTCAGAAACTGCTGATCTACTGGGATTTTCACACACAACCATCTCTAGGGTTTACAGAGAATGTTCTGATAAGGAGAAAATATGCAGTGAGCGGCTGTTCTGTGGGCGCAAATGCCTTGTTAATGTCAGAGGTCAGAGGAGAATGGTCAGACTGGTTCCAGCTGATAGAAAGGCAACAGTAACTCAAATAACCACTCATAATAACGGTACCTCGTTAGGTAGGTAGAAGACAAGTCGAAACTAGAGGCAGATGAGCTACAGTAGCAGAAGCCCACATTGGGTGCCTCTCCTGTCAGCTAAGTACAGGAAACTGAGGCTACAATTGACACAGGCTCATCAAAATTGGACAATAGAATATTGGAAAAATGTTTCCTAGTTTAATGAGTCTCAATTTCTGCTGCGACATTCGGATGGTAGGGTCTGAATTTGGCATCAGCATAATGAAAGCATGGATCCATTCTGCCTTGTATCAATGGTTCAGGCTGGTGGTTGTGTAATGGTGTGAGGGATATTTTCTTGGCACACTTTGGACCCATTAGTACCAGATGAGCATCGTGTCAATGCCACAGCCTACCTGAGTATTTTTGCTGACCATGTCTATCCTTTTATCACCACAGTGTACCCATCTTCAGATGGCTACTTCCAGCAGGATAACGCACCATGTCATAAAGCGCGAATCATCTCAGACTGGTTTCTTGAATATGACAATGAGTTCGCTGCACTTAAATGGCCTTCACTGTCACCAGAACTCAATCCAATAGAGCACTTTGGGAACTGGTGGAAATGGAGATTAGATGTGCAGCCGACAAATCTGTAGCAACTGTGTGATGCTATCATGTCAATATGGAGCAAAGTCTCGAAGGAATATTTCCAGTACCTTGTTGAATCTATGCCACGAAGGATTAAGGCATTTCTGAAGGCAAAAAAGATCCAACCCGGTACTAGTAAGGTGTACCTTATAAAGTGGCCTGTGAGTGTATTATATACAGTATAAAATGTATGTTTTAAAAAACAGATTATAGTATAATTCACATCATTTATAAAATGGCCTTAGACAATTACTACAGAAACTGCTGCTGTGATTGCAAATGCATGTAGTTCATGCATGATGATGATCGTTTCTGACAGCAGTGCAGAAGCTCACACTGCCACAGCAGCGCCACAACCAGGCCTCAATATTAAAAGATTATTATTATGTTGTGCACAAATATAAAAACCAACACCTCCCATGCATTCTTTAAGCTCCATGAACTCACTCATTACTCACTATTAAAGGTCCTGTGAAATTAAATTAAGTCATTTTAGATGTTAGTTTCAGTCTGTTAAGCCGCCTTTCCACTGCACACGACATTTGGACACGACTGTCGGAATACGCCCCTTTGTGGCAGTCGCTCAGTATTTTCAGTGTTGTCGGGTAACATGGGGGAGACGCTGATTCTCGCCGTGTCTGAAATAAAGGATTCTCGCCGTGTCCGAAATAAAGGAGTGCAAGAGCAAGAGCCTTTATTCTCCATGTGTTCGCCGTGGTTGAATGAAGAAGTGAATACTGAAACTCATAGGCCGCTAAAAAATTCTAAAATAATATTTTTATTGCTCATTTATGAATGGAAATGTTTTATTTAATACAGACTTTTTCAGATTAAAAAAATAATGAAAAAAAATCCTATTTCTCATCTCGCGCGCACAGGCCTGCTTGGACAACACTGAAATACATCATTTCCGTTCGGCCAGTCGCATACGGTCTAGTCACAGGAGTTCAAATATTTCAACGGAACCGCAGCTCAAAACGCATCTGAATTTCCCGCATACGGAGATGATCAGAACTCCACGCAGCTCCCGGACTACTCTCCTTTGGAAATGAATGACTTCCGGTCTGTCGCTTGTCGTTTGTCGTGTGCAGTGGAAAGGCGGCTTTAGTTTTAAGGGTATCTATAAGCTAGTGTGCTCCTAAACAATGACAAAATTCACGTTTAGAAAATATAAACGTGCAAAGCTTGCAGTTTGTCACTTCCACCTAAATGGATCAACAATTGTTTCACATCACCTCATACTTCAGTTTCTCATCAAATCTTGACTAATCAAATGCTCTCTTTTGTACTTCGTCCCCTTCAAGATGCTTGTCATTTTTGTTTCATTTGATGCGCTTAATTTCAGTTACTCTCGCTGGCAGAGGTGTGATAAAAATGAAACGCTATTGGCTGTTTTTTAAAGAAGAGGAGCTACTCTGAGTATGTCAAACATTGAATAAAAAAATGCACATTTCAAAGCACTTCACGGGAGCTTTAGAGGTTTGGATTGGTTTAATACATGTTATGCCCAAAACACATACATAACCCAATAGGAGAATGAGAACAGCCCTTTTTTGACCATGTGCCGAGCATACCAAACTTTTCCCCCTCCTTACAATAGCAAAAGTGGATTCGAAAACATCCTACAGCAAGTGCACCTGTACTGTGCAGTTTAGATCTTACACTTAGATCATTAAAATAGTTCCCATTGTGTTTACAAGCCATAAACAGATATGGCTGATTGGGTCTAATAATAATCACTGCTTTTCAAGAACGCTTACACGGAAACTGGAGCTTTTGAAATCTGCGTCTATCAGTTGATTTGTTAGCGGATACAGTGCTCAGCATAATAGAGTACACATCATTTTGAAAATGAATATGTTTATCCATTTCTCAGTGAATATAGGCAGTGTATTTTGGTGCATTTAAACAAAACAGATTTGTTAAACAGATACATTTATTAAAATAATATTTTAGTCACCAAACAAAAAATTTACAAACTACAAAATTTTAACAATTTAAAAAATAATAAAAATAAAATATATATATTGAATGATATATATATTGAATGATTTTTCATCATTTTAAAATTTGTATTTAATATTTTATTATAATATAAATATTTTTCTATTTGTATGTACTAGTTTTTTAACCGTTATTGTTAAGTTATTTTGATAGATAAGCTCCAGATTTGGCTTCAGTACTGACTAATCTAATGTATATGCACAAATAAAATATTGTAAAGCTTCCTATTAAAATATGAATATAATAGATAGATTTGTGAGAGGTGTACTTATGTATTTCCTGAGCACTGTAGCTCATCTATCTGCTTATAGATGGATCTTCTGATAAGTACAGCTTTCAAACATTGACAGACATGACTTTTAAAAGCTCCAGTGACCGAGGACTTTTCTGTCCCTTCAAAGTAGGCACTTGTGTCTAAATTTTAAAATAAGAACTCATAAAAGGTGCAATAGGGCAGTGTTTCTCAACCACAGTTCTAGAGGACCACCAACACTGCATGTTTTGGGTGTCTCCTATGTCTGTCGCACTCATTACAGTTCTTTCAGTCTCTGCTAATGAGCTGATTATCTGAATAAGGTGTGGTTGGTTAAGGAGACATGGTAAATGTACAGAGCTGGTGGTTCTTAAGGTACGTGGTTGAGAAACTGCAATAGGGGATCCTGGAAAATGCTAACATTAGCCTGATAAGGCTGAAAGTCTACATCCCACCCTGAAAACATCTATCCAAAGCCATGCTCCTTGAATGCATGAATGCTACATTATACAACATCACTACAATACATCACGTTACATTTACAATAGAGAAAAAAAATGCAGCCCAAATTAAATCTGCATCAGTGATTGTGCAGCGTGATTGTTCTGACTTTGTCATTTGTTTTATGTATTGAGCTGACACAGACTGATTGTTTTGACTTTGTCATTTTTTATGTAATGAGCTGACACAGACTGATAAATCAATGTTGTAATTACAGAAATGCTCAATAACTCTGAGAACTCTGTGTTGTTCCTCCCTTGTGTTTCCTTGCGGTGTTCTTGTGTCAGACATTTGTAATGCTGCTTTATAGATTTGTGAAATAGCATTTTAGGATTCGTTGATGATAAGGAAATTCTAAATGATGGCATTTACAGTATTTAAAGTAATTGTCACACTATAAACAAAGAGTTCAGATGCAAAAACCTCTAACTGCATCTGAGATTCATTCATTCATTAATTTCTTGTCGGCTTAGTCCCTTTAATAATCCGGGGTCGCCACAGCGGAATGATCCGCCAACTTATCCAGCATTTGTTTTATGCAGTGGATGCCCTTCCAGCCGCAACCCATCTCTGGGAAACATCCATACATTCTCATTCACATACATACACTATGGACAATTTAGCTTACCCAATTCACCTAAACCACATGTCTTTGGACACTGGGGAAAACCCACGCAACCACGGGGAGAACATGCAAACTCCACACAGAAATGCTCTGACCAAGCCGAGGCTCAAACCTGCGACCTTCTTGCTGTGAGGCGAACGTGCTACTCACTACGCCACCGTGGCGCCACATCTGAGATTTTCTTCTAAAATTAGATTTTGCCATACAGTAGGCTCTTGTACTGTATGTAGGTTCAGTAATTTCATGTTTATGGCAACGAATATGTTATTTTTTATTGCCTTTAGTGTGATATAACTGATTATAAAAATAAGAGGCTGAGAAAAAGAGAGTTAAACAGTTTTAGTTTAGCTCAGCATAAATCGTTAAATGAGATTAGATCAGGGATGCCCAAACTTTTTCCTATCAAAAACCAGACTTAATTGAGAGCTACGAGCCGAATCTATATCAAGCTGTATTACAATAAATTTGCCAAAGGGAATTTCCTCATTTATTTGGTAATATTTAATATTAAAATTTAAGTCATAATCACCAACCCTGTATTATTTTTAACATTTTATAATGAACTCCGTTTACTGTATAACACAATAGAGTTCAATGCTGGATAAAGTCGTCAAACTGCTCCTGCCACCACCTTGATTTGCTCGCAGGTGAATTATGCGTTGTCCTCTGTCTGTCAAGTGACAGTATTTACATTTTAGAAGTCTGATTCATTTACAATATTTAACTGAATCATTTAATTTCATATGTTTTGTTCAGAAACAAAAGGTTACGTTAAATCTGAAATCACAATCTCTGTCAAAGGTATTCGTCCCAACCACCTCCCCATCATTCTCTCTCCCTTTTCAGATGGGACGGTGCACCAAATCAAAGATTACCATGGGCCAACTTTGGCCTACGGGCCCTACTTTGGACTTCTCTGGAATAGACAATTATCAATCTAAAATTTTGAAAAAGAGTTTCTATAAGACTGGTGAAAATGCATTTTTTTTTTGCAAGATGCTAATGGTCTAATCTGATTCAATGATCTATGCTAAGCTAAGCTAAAAGTGCTCCCACCAGACATGGAGATCGTGTAAATAGATTTACATTTTTAAAAAACTCAACTGTTTAATGGGCCGTCTATTCACTACTGATCTTTTTACTACTGTTCCTTTAACATGCCCTTGAATAAAACATATTGTATGGTATGTTTGAACGGTATTTCATCGCAGCAGATTTCAAAACTGGTAATATAAATGTTTCTTAGGCGTTAGACCATCATATTAGAATGGTTTCTGAAAGATCATGTGACAATGAAGACTATGCTGAAAATTCTGCTTCGAATCAGAGGAATAAAATCAGTTTTAACCTGCATTCATTAAGAAAACAATTGTAGACTTTTTTAAACAATTGTTTAAATCGTAGACTTTTTGCTGCATTTATGATCAAGTAAACACTTTGGTGCAGCATAGGCTTCTTTTCTCATAGTTTTCCTGTGAACTATACCTGATTTTCTTCTCCCTTTCTCTCTCTGTGCATGTAGAGTAATAGCTCGGAGCATCGCGTGGCCCTGGATGTGGATTTATGGGATAAGTTCAGCGAACTCTCCACAAAGTGTATCATAAAGACGGTGGAGTTTGCCAAGCAGCTGCCAGGGTTCACCACCCTCACCATCGCAGACCAGATCACCCTGCTGAAGGCCGCCTGCCTCGACATACTGGTGAGAACAAGCCCAGATCTGCACACTCAAAGGTCAAAGCTAAAAAGTGCATTGGTTGAACACCTTAGGACTTTTCAAGGTTGTAAGTTCAAACCCCACAAGCTCTCCTTTGTGGAAAAGTTCACTTATTGTATGGAATGTGCACTGAAATCCAAATCTTTTAAGATTTCTGTTTATTGCAGATCAGGGAAACAAATAATAGAAAGAAAAGTACACTTAATGTACTTTAAAGCCTTCAATTGATGTATTTCAATAGTATTTTGTTGTGTTTGACTAAACCAACTTGAATATATTGATTTTAAATTGAGTGTATTACTTGATTTTGTATATAAATATTTATGATACAGGGTGATTCAAAAAGGGTTGATGTCACTCCAGTGTCTGGACGGGGTCATATTGAACTTGTTGTCTTCTGAAAAATACTTTAAGGACTCTTCACATTGATTAATTAAAAGGTTCCTTAATCTTTCTTTAATTAAATACAGATTTTCAATGTTGTGGTATTCTTTTTGAATTTATATATAATATAT
>CAIGQQ010000153.1:2935193-2954189 GCA_903798035.1 Danio albolineatus
ATATTCTTTATATTATATTATATTATATTATATTATATTATATTATATACATTAATTTAATAAAAAATATATTTAAAAAAAGTCATTTAACAAAATAATTTGATATTTCTGTATTATTATTTTGTTATTTGTAACATTTATTGTAGCACTTTATTTTGATGGTCAATTTAAGTAATTGTAGACTGTCTACTTAATATCTGTTGATACTGACATTCAACAGTCATTTAACTGAATATAAGAAACTTTGCAAGTAAATGTTAACTTACACTAACCCCAACCCTAACCCCAACCTAACAGTCTACTTATAATCTAATTAGAATTAGTTGGCATGTAGATGCCATGTAACTTAATTCAACAAACGAACCATCAAAATAAAGTGTGACCCATTTATTTAATTTTTTTATCACTTTACAATATGGGCCACCTAGTTAAAGTTAGTTTTTGTATATTTACTAACATAAACATTGCTTGTACAGATTTTATTAACCAAAGTTCAATGTCTATTAATGCATTAGTATGAACTAACAATGAAGTTTTCTTTTATTTATTTTCATTTACTAATGTTAACAAAGATGAATAAATAAATAATTTAATAAATGTATTGTTTATTGTCGGTTATGTTAATTAATCTAACATTACCTACATTATTGTTATATTATATTATATTATATTATATTATATTATATTATATTATATTATATTATATTATTCATTTTCTTATCTGCCCTTTATTAACTTGGGGCTGTTACAGTGGAATGAACCGCCAACTTATCCAGCATACGTTTTATGCAGCGGATGCCCTTTCAGCTGCAACCCATCACTGGGAAACATCCATACGCACTCATTCAGACACACACATTACAGACAATTTAGCTTACCCAAATTCACCTATACCACCTGTTATGTTATGTTATTTTATGCTATGTTATATTTTGGGCTGCCAATTTTAACTCATTAATTGAATACATTTCATTAAAAATATATATTTTCATATTAATTTATGATTTACGTACCTTTGTGTCAGTTTCAAACTATTAAAAAATATTATTTTGTGGTTCATAAAAGATGAAGTAGATAGATGAAAACCAAAATATATCAGAACTGCAATATACAGTATATACCTATATACCGATTCAGAAAAAAAAATCTTCTTAGTAAAACAAATCATTTAGATTTCCATTAAGTTTAAAGACTTTAGACTAAATTATATATTACATATTTCTTTTTCAGAAATGTTGTTGATCCATGTTCATTCATCACTACAGTATGTCTGATCATTTCTCCCAGCCCAGTTGAAAATGGTAATGTAAGTCTCCTCTGTGGTTCTGTGTTTTAGATTCTTAGGATCTGCACCCGCTACACGCCCGAGCAGGACACTATGACGTTCTCTGATGGTTTAACACTCAACCGAACACAGATGCACAACGCAGGCTTCGGTCCTCTAACAGACCTGGTGTTCGCTTTCGCTAATCAGCTATTACCGCTAGAGATGGACGACGCTGAGACGGGACTGCTCAGTGCTATATGTCTGCTGTGTGGAGGTAGACAGACACATTGAAACACATATATGGGTTGTGATAAATAGATATACATATAGTTGTGCTTTTATGGGACTAAATAGCATATTGTGCTTTTATACTCCAGATAAGTGTACATCAGGGATCACCAATCTCGGAGGTCCGGTGTCCTGCAGGGTTTGGCTCCAACTTGCCTCAAAACACCTGCCTGGATGTTTCAAGTATACCTAGTGAGAGCTTGATTAGCTTGTTCAGGTGTGTTTGATTAGGGTTGGAGCTAAAATCTGCAGGACACCGGACCTCCAGGAACAAGTTTGGTGATCCCTGGTGTACATTGTATTTTGTATGGCTTTTTTTTTTAACTGTAGACCTCATGTAGTGCAGTTTAGTGGATAGTGGGGCATTTTCTGCCTCCATTAATGTCGTGTAAACAGTCTAACATACTGTGCCAGTGTTATATAATGGAGTTTTATATACATATCAATGTCTGTTGATATATGGAGGTCTAGTGCCTCACAGTGTATGGTGGTGGTATTGCGTTCAAAATATTTAGAGTGACGCATATTAGCTATGGAAAATAAATTACAGTTTCTCTAGATATACTTGTCACGTGCAGGGATCAAGGCGAGAGACAAACAGGGTTAAGGATCCAATTACAGTTTAATAAGACTATTCGTGCAGGCAAAGAAGATCAAACACAGGTGAGACTAGTACAAAAGGGACAATCCAGGAACGTAGTCAAAAAACAGGCAATGGTCAAAATAGGCAACTAAACAGGATCAACAATATAACAAAGCTGTGGTCAAAACAGGAAAAAAACAAAGAAACAGCAGGACAAGCATACTAACATTACCTCAGCACATCAACATTGACGACTCTGGAATGAAATGTGTTTGTGTGGTGAATAAGTAGTCCATGTGATCAGTCCATGAAGTGCTACAGCTATGTGCATGCAATCATCAGAGTTCAGGAAACAGGTGTCTGTGTGTGTGGTGCATGACAGGATTTGTAGTTCCTTAACACATTTGTAGTTCACCAGCAATCTGTCAGGAAAGGATTGCTGGAGATCATGACAATACTAGATTTATTAGGTTTGGCTTTGAGTAAATGTTAATATTTGTTTTATTCTGTAGGTCTGATAGCATTTCTTCCCAATTTTAATTAAAAACATTGTCATGGGGCGCCATGGTGGCGTAGTGAGTAGCACGTTCGCCTCACAGCAAGAAGGTCGCTGGTTCGAGCCTCGGCTGGGTCAGTTGGCATTTTTGTGTGGAGTTTACATGTTTTCCCCGTGGTCGCGTGGGTTTCCTCCGGGTGCTCCGGTTTCCCCCACAAGTCCAAAGACATGTGGTACTGGTGAAATGTGTAGGCTAAATTGTCCGTAGTGTTTGAGTATGAATGTGTGTGTATGGATGTTTCCCAGAGATGGGTGCAAATGCAATGTAACTTAAATTCAACAAACGGATCATCAAAATAAAGTGTGACCCATTTATTTAACATTTATAACACTTTACAATATGGGCCACCTAGTTAAAGTTTTTGTATATTTACTACCATAAACATTGCTTGTACAGTATTTAAAGTTAATAAAACAAGAGAAATGTAATACATTTTTAAGAAATATAATAAAGATAAAGCAAAAGAAAGAGAAAGAAAAGGAAACAAAATAAATAAATAAATAAAATAATAAATAAAAGTGGGGACATGAAAAATAAAATAAATTATTCCAGAATATTAAATAAAGCACATGTTTTATAAGTTTGAATTGCTTTCTTGTTATGAGATTCCTTGATGGTTTTTAGGTACAGATCCAATTCTTGTTTAAAAAATACAAAAAAAAAATTGGCTTACATTGAGTATATTTGCATTTGTGTATAAAAAAACTTACAATGAAATAATGTGAGGTTTGTACAAAAAATTTAATTAAGGAATTGTTTTTCCTTAATATAAAACCCCACAACAACATGTCTATAGCTTAAAGAAAAATCACCATAAACCTTTTGGACGATTAGAGAATTCACACAATACCAGAACGATTTAACAAAGGGTCGTTCCCAAAACAAGTGAGCAACAGACTCAGAAGACGTCTCACAGAAAGAGCAAGAAACGTCAATGTTATTTTTGAACTTTACTAAAAGCTGTTTAACTGGAAAAATTTTTTAAACGATATTTCTTTTAATTTTATTTATTCATTCATTTTCTTTTCGGCATAGTCCCTTTATTAATCTGGGGTCGCCACAGCAGAATGAACCGCCAACTTATCCAGCATTTGTTTTACGCAGCGGATGCCCTTCCAGCTGCAACCCATCTCTGCGAAACATCCATACATTGTCATTCACACACATACACTATGGACAATTTAGCTTACCTAATTCACCTGTACCGCATATCTTTGGACTGTGGGGGAAATCGGAGCACCTAGAGGAAACCCGAACACGTGGAGAACATGCAAACTCCACACAGAAATGCCAACCGACCCAGCCGAGGTTCGAACCAGTGACCTTTTTGCTGTGAGGCGACAGCACTACCTACTGCGCCACTGTGTCGCCCCCTTTTAATTTTATTTGTTAAAAAAAAATTCTGAGGGAGTGACCAAACATACAACCATTTAACATCATCAAAAAGGTTGTTTCAGTAAGAAATAGAAAGAGGATTTTAGATGAGAAGGTCTAAAAATAAAGACCTGATTTTATGATTGGATTTTTTTAATGGAGAAACAAATGGATCCAACAACACTAGAAGCAGGACTAGGGGAACATACAGAAATCATTGAATTATTATTCGACGAATTATTTCGAAAAAGCATACAAAACTCTGGGGAGATGGCCTCACAAACAATATAAAATTGTTTTTAGATATGGGCAGAGTATATCTTAAAGTAAAATCAGAGTAGGTAAATAAATTACCATTACTGTCAAATAACTGGTTCACCCACACTGTAAAAACTGCTGGCTGCTGCACTCCGCAGGCACTGCGTGATGTGAAAAGGGTCTATACCTTAATGTTGTCCCAATACAAATCCAAGCAACAAAAGTCATTTTTTGAGTGCAGTATTTTTCCACCAAATATTGAAAATATCAGTTGTCATTTTATGCCAAAAATGTGCAATGAATGATTTTTCTTAAAGTATAAGCCATTAGTACGCCCGCATGGAATCCACAGATTTTTAGACCATCATCAGTCTATGTTTTTACTTGTGAAAATATGTGTACATTTATATTTATTCAGTTTTTAAATAAAATTCACAAATATTATTATGATATAATAGTTCATTCATTCATTCATTTTCTTTTTGGCTTAGTCCCTTTAATTATTTAATCTGGGGTCGCCACAGCGGAATGAACAGCCAACTTATCCAGCATTTGTTTTACACAGCAGATGCCCTTCCAGCTGCAGTGATAAAATAATAGTAATGTTAAAATGTTCATATGATTCGTTTACAAAACAAATTGTGAAGTAACATTTTAGATATATTATATTATAGATATATTATATGAAAGAATTGATTTGTTTACCAAATAAGTGGATCTAATTGGATTTGCGTTGTAAACATTAAATAAAAGTTAAAAATGTATTATTTTCTTTTATTTAACATATTACGTTTTTAGTTGTGATACACCCAAAATCATTCTGTATTTAACAAAGTTCTGAGCAGAAATAGCAAAAAATATCCACTGATTCTGTCTGGCCCTAGCTTCTAGGTCCTTCTGGTGAAGTGTAACTACAAATGCTAACATGAAATTTGCAAATAATTTGCTGTTGAAATAATATTTTAGCTTACAAATTGTCTTAAGTAATACTTTATTTTTATTTAAATGTTCATTCAGTTTCCAACTACAAGATTTTTAGAGAATTTTGACAGGAAATAATCAACAATGCAAATGCATTACAATGCAAAAAGAATCAAATAAGGCTGATTCTTTTCATTTTGAGGTTAAAGATGATTTTAACATTTCTGTCAGTTCTTTTGTCTGCTTCAGCGGTACTTTCTCTGATAATTAACAGATCAAAATGTTAAACATTATAGACATTATTATCACAGCCTTCTTTACTCATCGTTACCAAAGGATGCCAATATTTGTCATTATATAGTCAGTACAGTATATTATGCTACGTCATTTTGGTATAGTAGCTGCTCACGGAGTATGAAGGAAAAATTGCTAAAAGCTCAAAATAAGTTAGTATGAATAATTTTTTTAAAAATCAGCCTAGAGGCTTTTTGGTAACACTTTATAACAAGGTTCATTAGTTTAGGCATTTACCAACATGAACTAATCATGAACAGCACTTGTACAGCATTTATTTATCATAATTGAATATTTACTAATGCTTTATTAACATCCAAGTCCATGCTTGTTAGCATTAATTAATGCACCATGAGTTAACGTGAACTAACAATGAACAACTGTATTTTCATTAACTAACATTAACTAACATGAACAAATACTGTAGTAAATGTATTGTTCATTGTTTGTTCATGTTAGTAAATGCATTAATTAACATTAACTAACGAGTCTTATTGTAAAGAGTGGCTAGTTAGTAAAAGAGTATGTTTTTTTTTTTAATGGGAATGATATGTAATATGTTTAATAATGTTTAATAACTATTTTCAAATAGTGAGGCAACCCTACACATTCATACACAGCAAATTTGCCAGTGTACATTTTACACCACAGGTATTGAATTTAACACTTTGCTGGTGTCTATGGCCCCGTTTACACTAGTGCGTTGAAACGATCCGCGTCCACACTAGCGTTTCACCCAGCGTCACACTACTCCAGCGAAAACGTTTATGTGACCATTCGCGCACTCTGTGCATAGTATAAACAGGAAGCATGTGTCTCGCTCGGCATTCTAAATAGGGCTTCTGTCGCTTGAAACGCGAGCGATAAGCGAGTGCTCGAACAATAGCTTGCCTCTTGCCTCTTGCCTCTAAAAAAGGCGGAGTTTAACTGCACAATGGCACCTACAGTGCTCCCATTTCTGTGTCCATGTTGTTGTTTACAGTGAAGGCTGGTCTGCAGTGTTGTGGTGGCGTTATAGTCATGTGATAGGGGCTTGACGAATAAGGGAAGGTTACGCAATCACCCAAAAGCCCCAATCGAGTAGCGAATCTCAGCAGCCATGCCTCCGTTTTCAGATGTCTCCGTTTTCCCCATCCACACTGAGATGGAGCAGCAGCGTTTTAGAATGAAAACGGCCTCTCTAGCATTTCCAAAACACTCTGTTTTCAGGGCTCGAAAACTCCGGCGTAGTGTGGATGGACGACGTAATCGTAGCAAAACTTATGCACTTTAAAACGAAAACGCATTAGTGTAAACGGGGCATATATGAGTCCCACCAGCCAAGGGTCCAGGTTACACTTTCAAAAGTGTTGAACATATACACCTCTGCATACATATACGCCTCTTTGAAAAAGTAAGCTGGACACTTGGCTGGTGGGACTCATATAGACATCAGAAAAGTGTTAAATTTCAACACCTGTGGACAAATTTGTGAATTTCAAATTCACATGACAACAAAAATACTGACTGTCAAATACAATTATATCAGTAATCTTACTGAACACAGGAATGTCATCTCTCAAATCTGAACAATTAACACAGATGAGGAGTATGGAAAGGCAACACGAGAAATGCACACTGTTAAACATCACAATTTAACCCACATCAGTGCTAAAAACAGTAAATGTACACTTGGACTTTAACACTATAACACTACAGGGGCTTACACCAGAAATCCAACACCTCACAATTTGCTGTGTTTAGTACTAGGGGTTGGGATTTTAATATTTGTTTATTTAAATTTAGAATTCTAGTGGGGAAAAATATGATTTTTTATACCAGTGCAATCATGTGGAACAAATGACCAAATCCATCAAGGAAATAAAAGATTTAAGGAGGTTCAAAGAAGTGATCGAAAGATGGTTTTTTGTTGAGGATAGTCAGTCTGCATGGTGGATCATGATGGTTTTTATTTTATAGGTTATTGTATTATGAATAATTTTGTTCTGTTTGTTTTATGCATTAACTGTATTTTGCAGACTTACTTTGTTTTTCTAACAGTAAGGACCACAATGGAAACAAGCCCAGGGCTTTATTGTGTTTTTATCCTCGACAGATTTATTTCAAAATGGATGGGATACTTGTATTTTTGTACAGTTTGTCTAAAATCTGTCAAATAACAATTTAATTCAATAGTCAATATTAGTCAAAAAAATAATAATCGGATTTTTGCAACTAAGATAACTGCTTTTTGTGGCGAGTTTTAGTTAATTTTGCTGTAAAGTTTACTCCACTTGTTTTTTTGTTTCATTGTTTCACTGGTGTTTTCTCTGATACTTGTCCAGTCTGATTGCGTATCTGTACTCTCCTACCACAGCCTGAGAGCTGGATTGCAGAAGGTGTTGTGAGCTGAATATGAAGTGGTGTTTGTTGGTTTGTGCAGATCGGCAAGACCTGGAACAGGCTGATAAGGTGGATGTACTGCAGGAACCCCTTCTGGAAGCACTGAAGATCTACGTGAGGAACAGAAGGCCACACAAACCCCACATGTTCCCTAAGATGCTGATGAAGATCACTGACCTAAGGAGCATCAGTGCAAAGGGTGAGCTGAGAATTCAGATTTTTCGAATTCGTTTCCATTTGGCCATTTCTTGCAGGTAGAATAATACACGTGTAGCTTTTGTATCTTGGAATCAATTTTGAACAAGTAATAGATGAGTAAATCATGAAAGTCCCTATAAACTATAATATATTTTCCATAAATAAGAATGGCACTGTGATTGGTATATTCCAATTGAATTTTCATTTTGTTTATGGCTATAAATATGAGGAAACACAAAGCCCAAACACACTTTATAATTCGTTGTGAGCTTTACAAAATGGCTATATAAGAAAATTACAAAACAATAAAACTGCAGAGGTTAGTCTAACACCATGCTCTAACAACAAGCAACATGACTATATTCCAACAACAAGCAATTTGGCTGTCTTCACCAAACGCTGTGTGACATCAGATCTAATCAAAACCTCTTTAACATTATTATAAGGGCTACTGGGTGACTGGTGTTGTCATTGTTCAGACTTTCACTTTTGTACTGTCTGTTTTTCAATTCAGTTTAATTCATCTTTATTTGCATAGCGCTTTTACAATGTAGATTGTGTCAAAGCAGCTTCACATGCATTATAAAAAATTGAAACAGTCTGCTAGTTATAAATCTGCTGCTTCTTTGAGTGTTATGGTGATAAATGTCACATAAAATTATATTTAAACTCATATTGGTAGCATTTAACACTGAATAAAGCACATAATCTGTACCTGAGGCAGTGCTTCATTTGTAAATTGCGTGGTCAGGGTAACGGATCCAGCATGTTACTTGGTGTCGCGGAAAAAAAGTGAATAGCGGAGGTGTGTGTGAGGAGGGGGATCGGTAAAATAAGGTGCCGGATCGGATTTGTCAGCATATATAGTCATCATTATTATTATTATTATTATTATTATTATTATTATTATTATTATAATCATCAGATTTTTGCAACAAAAAAATATTTTTGTGGAGAGTTTTTTTGTGAAAATTTGTAGTAAAATTTACGCCAATTGTTTTATTGTTTTGTTGTGACAATATAGGGTACACAAAAAACGTGCGAGTTCCACAAAATGGAGCATTTAACATTTGCTTGAATTTGCGATAAATTCATTGATTGTAGAATCGTGAAATCCTTCGAGGGTCTGATTAGTGGTAGGGGCTATATCCCGGACGAGCCCCCAATCTAGGAAAAATGATGCAACGTGAAAGACTTATATTCCAGTGAAAAATAAATAAATATTTTTTTAAAATCTCTTTCAGGGGCGGAGCGTGTGATCACCCTTAAGATGGAGATTCCGGGCTCCATGCCTCCTCTGATCCAGGAGATGTTGGAGAACTCTGAGGGTTTGGAGAGCTCCTCAGGCGCACAGGGCTCACGGGCCTCCGCCACTACTCCGGGCAGTTGTAGCCCCTCCCTCTCTCCCAACTCCGCCCAGAGCAGCCCGCCCACACAGTCACCATGACAACCGTCATCAAAACCATCATCAGCCACTTACTGACTACTGTGTGCTCTCCAGACACAAAAACACACACTCTCAGTGCCGCTACTCTGCCTGTGGGAGAATCAAAGCTGTGTCACCGGATTTTTATTTTTTTTTCCTCAGATCAGACTGTGATTGTATTCCTTCTTAATTCCCAATGGGGGACGAGGGTGAAGACTAAAAAAAAAACAAACAAACAAAAAAAACCTTAAGAATGAATGAATGGACACATTTGTAGAAGGACTTTTCTTCTGCTTCGATTCTTCTGGCCTGGACTTTTGTTTGCAATGACCAGAGACTGATTTCCTACAAACTAAAATACATATAAATATATATAGAGAAAACCTGGAATGATTGTGATTGCGAATAGAATGAACCATGGACTCGATGTAAAGATGCATTTCCTCACTTTTTCTCTTAATGCCTGTGAAAGGACAAAGAGTGAACTGTTTAATTTCAGACTGAATATGATGTTTTTCATGGAGAAAAAAAAAACATTGAAAAGATTATTAATTTCCACTCACAAAATTGTGCACAGAAGATATAAAAAATGGTTGCAAAAACAGTTTGTGTGATGTTTTTTTTCTTTATTTGTCTTCAAGCTACTAGCAAGAATTTATACTATATTTTAATATAGTGTGTTTTGCTTAATATTTGATAGATGAAGTTCTAAAAAAATGTCAAAAAGAATTCTCAAGGCCCTGATAAACTTTCTGCAAACTTGGATATTTGTTGCTGACAAGTAAAGAAATTCTGAACATCGGAGCAGTGGTATTCTGTTTTTCTTGTGTCTGACATTGGTGAATTGAGTGGAAAAAATAGCCTGAGAAAATCTGCACATCAAAGAATGACTGTAATATTACATCATCCATGGTGAGTCAAAATAGCCAGAGTTCTGCAGACAAGGACAATGAGATTTAAACCACTGAAAGAAAAGTCAAGAATACAAGGTTCTTTATAGGCATTTCTTTAAACATCCATACAATATTTTCATTCCACAAAAGCACACCAGTGGTAAATATTATTTATACACTGTAAAACCCAAAAAAGTTCAGGTAACTCAAACCATTTGAGGAAACTGATTGCAATAAACCATTTAAGTTCAAAAAATAATCCTAATGAGTATTGTGAACTTGATCCATTTGAGTAAATGAAGCAATTTGAGCACAGTAAAAGCCAATAAATGAAGAGAACTCCAACTGAGTACTGTAAAACCCAATAAGTTAAGGTAACTTAAACCATTTGAGTAAACCGATTGCTACAAACCATTTGAGTAAAAAAAAAACGAATCTATATGAGTACTGTGAACTTACTCCATTTAAGTTAATGGAATAAGTTATTAACTTATTAGTTATCAATAAGTTAATTAACTCATTACCTTCAACACTGAGTTTAAAACTCTTTTCTAATGAGTAGAATTAACTTTCTGCAAATGTTGAGGTAACCACACTTATTTCATGTGATAAAGTTGACTGTTGGGTTTTACAGTGTGTTATTGAAAATGTTTTTCACACTTTAAAAGAAATAGTTCTTTGAAGAAACTTGGGGGGAAAAGTTCTACTATGGCATCACATTGAAAACCCCTTTTTGTTTTCTCCTGGTGCCTTTTTTTTTTTTTGCTGTGTTTGTTTTTTTATTTTACTTGGTGTGTATTCTGGAGTATTCATTTAAGACTGCATTATGACTGAACAAAAAGCTGTATATCACAATAAGTGCTGATTTGTTTATGCTTTTTTTTTTTTTGGTATGGGACCCCAAATGTTTACCACCAAAACTGAGTGCACTACGCACAACAAAACTGAGAGTGTTGAGATGAGAACATTGAAAGAAGAATCTGATTGCAGGGATGTGTTTATGATTTCATATTTCTTCTCATGTCTGAGAAAACAAATGAGCCTAAAAAGTCTCAGATGTCAAGTTATTCAATATTTATCAACGAGAAGTGTCAGTTTGCAGATGTTTTATAGTATAATGGGGCCTTGATTATATTAAACATTTGATAAGTAAGGCATAATAAATGTTTGCAGTGCATTGAAGTAGAGTGTAATCTAAAAGGTATGTCTTACGAAGGGCGATGAGGGAATGTAACATGAGTTGGGGGGGATGTTTAAGTGTTAAATCACCTTGGTGCAACTGTGGTCTTCTTGTGTCCTATGGTGGCGCTCCACAAGGTCAAAAAGAGGGCTGATAGTGGATGTTATGTATGTATGTTTATATGTATGACAGTCTTTCATGTGTCAGACCACAAACCAAGCCATGAAGTCCAATGAATTGTCTGTAGACCTCTGAGACAGGGTTGTATCAAAGCACAGGTCTGGGGAAGGGTACAGAACAATTCCTGCAGCATTAAAGCTCCCAGTGAGCACAGTGGCCTCCATCATCCATAAACGGTCAAAGTTTGGAACCACTAGGACACTGGAGTGCCTGACCTAATGAAGCAATTGGAGAAGAAGGGCCTTAGTCATGGAGGTGAATAAGAACTTGATGGTCAGCGCTTCACTCTGGAGAGAGGAGAACCTTCCAGAAATCCTTCTCTGCAGCACTTCACCAAACTCCATGACAGGCCTGACATCCTGAAGTTCATTCATTCATTCATTTTCTTTTCGGCTTAGTCCCTTTATTAATCTGGGGTCGCCACAGCGGAATGAACCGCCAACTTATCCAGCATTTGTTTTACGCAGCGGATGCCCTTCCAGCCACAACCCATCTCTGGGAAACACATCCATACATTCTCATTCACACTCATACACTACGGACAATTTAGCTTACCCAATTCACCTGTACCGCATGTCTTTGGACTGTGGGGGAAACCGGAGCACCCGGAGGAAACCCACGCAACCACGGGGAGAACATGCAAACTCCACACAGAAATGCCAACTGGCCCAGCCGGGGATCGAACCAGCGACCTTCTTGCTGTGAGGCGAACGTGCTAACCACTCGGCCACCGTGGCGCCCATCCTTAAGTTTGCCTAACAAAATGATCTGATCTAATGGTGAAGAATAAAGATCAAACTTTTTTCACCTGAATGGCAATCATCATGCCTGGAGAAAACTACACATTTTTTTCTGGGTTGTCATGACCCAATGGTGGGTTTGTCTATATTTGACCCAATATTTTTATATTTTTTAGAGTGTATACACCGTTCATTACCTTGCCAATACCATCCCTACAGGAATCCCCATAGTGGTGGCATTACGCTGTGGGGTGTTTTTCAGTGGCAGGAACAGCCAGACTGGCATTGATGCTCCAGAGTGTTCTGAACCTCAAACTAGGGAAGCGGTTCCTCTTGCCTAGATAACAAAAGAGTCACTATGGGACGACTGTGAATGTGCTTAAGCCCTAATCTGATTTTAACAAGTAGGACATGTTCCAAAAATATTCCAATCAACCAACACGTTTACTGTTTATGTTAAGTTTGGCTTACAGTTAGGTTTATGCACTTCTCTTCTGTGAGTTTTATCAAGCTTATATTCCCCTCTGATTTGGGAAATGATTTACAGTTATGGTTGGGTTATGGATTACATTTTCACAAAAAAAAAAAAAAAAAAAAAAGTTCCAAGATCGTATCGTACTTGGTAAAATCATGATATGCTTCCTTGAGTGGCCCAGCCAGAGCTCATACGTGAACCCTATTGAACATCTCTGGAGAGATCTGAGCATATCTGTGCATTGATGCTCCTCATCCACCCCGACGGAGCTTGAGAAATACTATAAAAGGAAAAATGAGAAACTGCCCAAAAATGGTGTGCCAGGCTTGTAACATCAAAAGTTGTGAATACCCAGATGGACTGTACACTATATAAAACTCTAAAGAACTTTTTATTTTGAAAATATTTTCCAAATGTGAGTCACATTAAGCATAGCTTACAGTTTCTCTTTGGTTTTTCTATTTTAAAATCCAAAGAACATTCTATTGTAGACAGTAGCATGTATAACATCCTTCCACACAGTGACAGAAGATAAACGTCTGAGAAATTTTGTGCTTTAAGCCTTTAACAGTGTCAGGAAAGATCAAAACACGTTTTTTAGAAGTTGACAGTTATATATGTGTCCCATGCTGCTAAAAAAACACTATTAGGACTCATATATTTCACAAAAAAGTTAAAATAGATCGTTTTTGCGTTATTTCGAGCTGACAAGAATTTTTTAATCTGCGTCACGATGATGAGATCCTTGTTTAAGCTCCAGCATGTAGACTGGCTGTCTGTACCGGTGGGTACAACGTGACGTCTTTGAGTTTTCATCTTTAATTCAAGAGAAAGACTTGGTTCGAACCAATCAGCACGCAATGAGTTGCAACTTCATTATAATATGCATGATAGTTTCGAAGGCTGTTTCTCTTCTTCTTAGGTAAACCTCAGATTAGTTGACACAAATGGTAATATACCTGCAAACAAATGCATTCATTCATTCATTCATTTTCTTTTCGGCTTAGTCCCTTTATTAATCCGGGGTCACCACAGCGGAATGAACCGCCAACTTATCCAGCATTTGTTTTACGCAGCGGATGCCCTTCCAGCCACAACCCATCTCTAGGAAACACATCCATACATTCTCATTCACACTCATACACTACGGATAATTTAGCTTACCCAATTCACCTGTACCGCATGTCTTTGGACTGTGGGGGAAACCGGAGCACCCAGAGGAAACCCACACAACCACCGGGAGAACATGCAAACTCCACACAGAAATGCCAACTGGCCCAGCCGGGGATCGAACCAGCGACCTTCTTGCAGTGAGGCGAACGTGCTAACCACTCGGCCACCGTGGCGCCCCAAACAAATGCATATAAATATATATCTTTTGTCAGTTAAATTTGCACAGGTTATAGACACTTGGAGCAATAATGTTCCCATAAACAACAATCAAGAGGTAGAGAGAGAGAGAGATGTTAAAAACATTTTAATGTTTTATTGCGTAACATAAATGTTGGGACATAGTATAAATATATAAAAAACTAATTCAACTAATGCAAATAAATAAATAAAAGAATAAGAAAAAAACGAATTTTTATACATTTTAAACATAACAATGCAAAAATGAATTATTATTATTAATCTAAAAAAATGTTTAGTTCTCCGTTGCTGCAGTATGTTAAAAATAGATATTACCTTTGGATCGTTGGTAACTTTTATTTTGACAGCAGGACTCTTATGTTCTACAGTTCGGCATCATATGACACAGATTAAACATGGCTTCAGTTCAGTGGTAGGAAATGTTGACACTTTTGACAATTTTTTAACGCTATCAAACTCAAACATGGTGTTTTCAATAAACACAGCAGTAATGGCAATTATGTATATTCGACTAAAACGTCTAGCGTTTAAATATAGCTGTGGAGTAGACGGAGGTGCAGAGTTTTGACAGTAACGTTACTGCTTAATTCAGAGCCTTTAAATATTTTTTTACTTTGATAACGTTATACAATAAGTACATAGTCAGATACTATGATATTTACATACACTTACTACGTCTAAGAACATATCATTGTACTGTATATCTTTTTCTGGTATCTGTACCGTGAAAATATCATGTTTTTGGTCATGACCAACAATGAAATACAAAACAAGAATGTGTATATTTTGGTACTTTTAATTTTGTTTCCAGTCATGTCTAGCATTAGTGTCTAAATGGTCAAAGTGTCAGCTTTATATAAATGTGTGTGTTCTGCACAGGCACTCCAGGAGCCGTAAATATAAGAGTGAGTGGCAGGCGAGCCGTTTGGATGTTTCAGCAGTGGAGTTCAGTGACTATCATCCACTCAAAGCCATTACGGTACATCCACAACTTCCCCACATAGCCTACTTATTGAACTGTGTCGTTTAAGTGTGTGTGTATATATATATATATATTGACTGTAGTTCTACAGGCTGGAGCTGGCTACCCTTGGTAAATTCATTCATTCATTCATTTTCTTGTCGGCTTAGTCCCTTTATTAATCCGGGGTCGCCACAGCGGAATCAACCGCCAACTTATCCAGCATATTTTTACGCAGCGGATGCCCATCCAGCCACAACCCATTTCTGGGAAACATCCATACACACACATTCACACTCATACACTACGGACAATTTGGCCTACCCAATTCACCTATACCACATGTCTTTGGACTTGTGGGGGGAACCGAGCACCCGGAGGAAACCCACGCAACCACTGGGAGAACATGCAAACTCCACACAGAAATGCCAACTGACCCAGCCGGGGCTCGAACCAGCGACCTTCTTGCTGTGAGGCGAACGTGCTACTCACTACGCCACCGTGGCGCCCCCCTTGATATAGCAAGTACTTTTCAGAAAATGAACTGATAATTATATTAAAACAATCTAATATGTAAGTATGTTGTTGTCTAATAATCAGGCTTCCACGAGTAGGCTAATGTAATTTCTGGGATATCATGAAATATTAGGAACTATAAGGTCTATTCCAGACATTAAAAGTCAGATGTGTTCTATATATGAGCAATGCCATGCAAATGTCAACATTGCCATGAAAAAGTTTTCCCCAAAAGAGCAAAACTGTTTCTGCGTTTTTTGTGTATGCTTGTATTTTACAGTGCTTTAAAAATACTCAAAAATGTATCTGTCAGTGTTTTCAAACTGTTATTTTTGATTTACAAAAGTCGTACAAGTGGCAATTTTATATCCGTCGCATCCATGACAGAGAGATGTCACATCCATAACAAAGCTTTTTCCTTATGAATGCAAAAATGTCAAATTAAATAAAATTAATAATTTTGTTCTATAGAAAGACAAGTCTTATCCTTTTGATGAGCATTGTTTCTTTTAGAATGTGCAGTTCAATTCACAGAATTTCTACAAAATATGCTGTATACTGTAAACTTGTTAGCTTTGTTCGTCACATCCATAACGCATGTTAATTTGTCTTATTTAAAATATAAAAAATGTTTACAGATTGATATTTTTCTGCTCCCACAACTCTGTGGTTAGATGTTATGGAAAATATAAACCGATGTTTCAATATAATGTCAATATATACTTCCTCTGTCTATTTATGTTTTGAGATTTTACTGCAAATGTAACAGTTCATTGATCTTTTTTGTATACAGTTTTTTACGTGTTATTTACATGATTATAGTTTTTTTATGCCATTTCATTCCTTTCCTGCTTGCTAACCGGCAATCAAATATGTTAAAATTCTATCTTTTTTTTTTTTACATTTTCAAACAACTTAAGTTATTTTGTTTTGCTAAAACGTAATGGAAGTCAATGAGACCCGAAGTCTCGACACATTTAAGTTAAAATAGCTACGCCACTCTTTCGTGAACATTAAGGTTGATAGGTCATGGAAATTCAGCTTTTTATTTTGTCAGTGAAAATCAGGAAAAAGTCATTTTTGGATTGGTTCGGTTGTTTTAAAGGTGGTAAAAAAAAAGTATGCCTCTGCTGGACATATTGTCATTGCACATTATTTCTAAAACTGTAACACCTACAGGTTTTTCTCTACCAAACATATGGCAGCATTTTGCCTGTAACACATGAATTCATTTCAAGAAACAATTTGTATTTAATTTAGATCAATATTAAAGTGATATTTTAGTAACAATGTAATACTTTATGCATGTTAATTGTGGTAGTGTTAATTTTTGGGGTTAATTGGGGTAATTAAAATCGCTCAATCCGTAGCATAAATGTATAGACAAGAAAAAGAGTAACAAATAGTTTGTTATTAAATATGAGTATTTTTAAAATAATTACACTTGTAACTATCTTGTTACACAATGAAAGGCTTCAAATATAAACACATGATAAGGGTTAAATGAAACAAAACAAACTATCTGTATATTTAACCTTTTATGAGGCAAGGCTATATGTAAATATATCAAAGATGGATCTTAAAATTACACAGTCACTCCTGTAAATATGCCAAAGATGCTTTAAAAATAGTAGAATCTGTAGGACTGTAGGATTTTTCATCTTTTACGAACCAATGGTTTACAAACCTTTGCTTTTTCTGTGTTGTGGACTAAATCTAAATATATTTTGTGTCAAATATCTTACTCAGGGCAGTACTATATAAAGAATATCATGCATTTTGTATGATATGCAGGGGTTTTTCCTGGCTCAAAATGAGGCATGCATTTTTTGCTACTGAATCAAACACATTTTGCATTATTCTTCTAAACTTTTCAAGTAAAACATTTTTATTTTTTTAATCAAATAATGGATGTGGTACACAATTTGATAAAGATCATGAGGGGAGATGCCCACCTCATAATTCTCTATGCAGAAATATTAAATTATATAAATATATATATATATATATATATATATATATATATTGATTTACATTTTCACAGATGTTTTGGTAAAAACGTGTCTTCCTCTCAGGTGACAGACTCTAAATCTCGGCGTGGGGGACGAAAAGGCAGCACTTCATCCTCATCTTCCTCCTCCAGTTCAGTGGCTCCAGATCCACTCAGCTCCATGTTGGATGGGACAGACCCTCTGTCTCTCTTTGCTGCAGCGTCCGAGACCCCGACTCTCCCACACAGCGTCTCTGCTGGGGTAAAATTCACAAACCAGTTGAAGTATTCGTAATACTACAAAGCGTTATGCTCCGGTGATCAATATAAATGCTAAACTGAGACAGTTTCAGTTCCCTTTATTTTGTCATTCAGAACATCACAGTAGATGTAATGCACAATAAAAACTACACTCATTCATTCATTTTATTTTCGGCTTAGTCCCTTTATTAATATGGGGTCATCACAGAGGAATGAACCGACAACTTATCCAGCACGTTTTACGAAGCAGATGCCCTTTTAGCTGCAACCCATCACTGGAAAACATCCATACACACTCATTCACATACATACACTAAGGACAATTTTAGACAAAATCACCTATAGCGCGTGTCTTTGGACTTGTGGGGGAAACTGGAGCACCTGGAGGAAACCCATGCGAACACAAGGTGAACATGCAAGCACCACACAGAAATGCCAACTGACCCAGCCGAGGCTCAAACCAGTGACCTTCTTACTGTGACGTTACATCGCTACCCACTGCGCCACCACGTCACCCAATGAAATTACACTCAGCAATAAAACAAATAAAACAAATGTTTATGAAGAACACCTTAGCAGCCGAAAACACAAAACATAAAAATTGAATATAAATAAATATATAAGCTTTGTGATTCTAATGCCTAATTACAAAATTGTTAAAATGGCTGGAATTGAATTAACAATTCTTAAGAATTAAATATTATATGTTCTTTAGAAGAGTGCGCTTGCATTGTGATGAATTTATGTTGTCATTCTGGCATAAAAATTGTCTTAAAATGACAATAATATTATCACAGTTTTTTTGTGCAATGTATTGTACAGCAAAAAAAAAAGATTGTGACAGGCCTAGACAAACATATACACACATATATATATATATA
>CAIGQQ010000153.1:2956744-3003387 GCA_903798035.1 Danio albolineatus
TTTCTTTCTTTCTTTCTTTCTTTCTTTCTTTCTTTCTTTCTTTCTTTATTTATTTATTTATTTATTTATTCATTTATTTATATCAGGGTTTTTAATCATCACCTGAGAAGACTGAGAAGAATATATAGTCAGCAGTTTGGGAGTTTCTCTTCATGCCAAAAAGTAGACACCAGACTTGCAAGAGAAACAGATTCATGTGTGAGAAAGTTTAAATGCTTCTCTTTATTAAAGGGCACCTATTTTACCCTTTTTCAAGATTTAAGATAAGTCTTTTGTGTTTCCAGAATGTGTTTTTAAAGTTTCAACTCAAAACACCCATCGGAAATTTTATTATACCTTTTAGCACATTGGAATTTTCTGCGTTGAACACTATGTAGCTGTTTTTGTTGACTGTGCCTTTAATGCTGGTTCTCCTCGTCCACCGATCCCATGCATCTGAGTGTGACACACGTAACGTTTGTGAGAAATACTACAGTTAGAACTCTACCAATGATTATTTGATGTATTTGTTGTGGAGCTAATTCAAACCTTTTTATGAGTCACAAGCAATGTCGTTACAAAGTTCTCACACGCACACACATAGACACACACACAGCATGCGCGTTTAACTTAGCACTGTTTTTGTATGCAAATGAGGCAGAATGAAGTAAACACTGTAAAATCGCTGTAATTCATTACAAACATGCACTATTTTAAAAATGTTTAAAGTTGTAAAACTCATTCTTAATCACATTTGGTGATGATTGATGATCACAGAGAGCTGAACAGATCTTTTAATCCCAGTTGCTTTGCGCACTTCCTGTCTTGTTGATATGATTGTATGCGTTACAGTGGAGACATGTGAATACGTGGCTGTCAATCGATCTACGTCACGTTGTGGTGGGCCTCAAAATCGGCGGAATTTGGATCCTATTTTAACGTCAGGAAATTAAAAAGAGACTAAGTGTGTTTATATCACCCCAATATGACTATTATAAACTAGTATGACCCAATATGACACAATTCCTACATGCAGTCCGGTCCAAACAGCTTACAAAAGATGATTTTCATCATAGGTGCCCTTTAAATAAAAATGGGAAATCTCACACTTGCATTCAAAGATGAAGTAGATAGGCAAGCCCATTAGATTTCTAGTTGGCCTTTTTTGTTTAAAAAATATATATTTAAAGTCATGCTTATCAGAAAAAAACTGCACATTTTTAATATTTTATTGGTATTTTGATTTTGGATGTTGTTCAGTGGCTTATGCATACTTTCTGTTTGTCAGGCATTAGATGTTATTTGTATAAAATGAACTTGGCCATATAAATGAATTGTTAATAAAGTTCAGAGATCAGTTCAATCTTTCCTAAAGTTGATTTTTAAAAATAATAATAATAAAAGAAAGTTTTTCACTGCATGTGTTTAACTTTTTTTTTGCAATCAGAAGAAAATCAACATTTATATTGTTCGGCCTATAAATCGGCTATTGGCCACTAAATCTGAAGAGCTATTGATTATTGGCAAGAAATTCCATATCGATGCTCCTTTAGATTGTGTTAAGTTTTATTACTTTAGTTTTTAGCCAAAACAAATAAATGAAATGCAGTGTTTTTAAGCCACTGGTGTGTATGATGCTTAGGAAGTTTCATTTACCCTGTGAAGCCTGACATATAAAAGCAGAATCAGAATTTTGTTTTATATTTTGTTTTATACCAAGAAAACAATTGTTGTACCTGAAAAAAGGTCCCACTTTATGTATATTGAGTGGCATCAACTACTAGGTACTTACATCAAAAAATAAATACAATGTACTTACTGTGTTTATAATGCATAGTGGAACACTTCTGGTGCTCTTGGGGTTAGGGACAGATTTGGTGGTATGTGTAGGTTTAAGAGTGGATTAAATACCTAACCATGTAAAAACATGCATTTACACAAAAAGTACATGGTAAAAAATGATTAATTTCAATGTATTGCTTATATACATATTAGTTAAGGCCACTTAATAAAAAGTGGGACCGACAAAAGGATAGCATTTATTTTTTTTATTCTAGTATGATATTTGTTACGTCATATGAGAATATTCATACGGTCATGAAACCTGGAAAAGTCATGGAATTTTGACATGACATTTTCCAGGCCAAACCAACAAAGTTTTGGAAAGGCATGGAAATTAGTTGAACAAATATATGTTTCCTTAAATATAGGTCTATAGGTGGTCTTTACTATTCTGTCCATAGCCAAACACATGCTCTCACATTATTAGTGCTGTGTGAACATTATCTGAATAAATATTACATAGATATAAAGATTAATTTAAACTAAACGTTGCATGTTTTAGGATATGCTGTAATAACTTTGAACATGCATAGGTTTTCTTGTTATTTACCACTTATACCTAGACATTACATAAAACATTAGGTCATGAAAATTTACTTGAAAGTCATGGAAAAGTCATGAATTTTAGTTGTAAAAATGTGTATGAACCCTGGAATATGAAAGTCAAACTAAATAAGAATTAAAATAAGCTTACTTTTATTCTTAACCCCAAAAAGAGCAAAAATATATAGTTTGGTGCAATTGTTTATGTTTATATAAACAAAATATAAGATAGTACAGTAGTAATGTCATTTAATAAAAATCAATCAGAACTTTACCACTTTTAAGATGAAGAGACATCAATTTTTGTTCTAACTGTATGATTTCTAATAATGCTCATAGGTATTTAAATGCTTACTTTTGTGGTTGAAACCAACATAGTTTTTATTGCGGAGGGCAAAACAATCATTGCAACATAATAATGATACACATACATTTACCACGATTAATCTTTAAATATCATAAGCTACAGTATAATAGTACTAATAAAAGTCTTACAAAAATCTTACATTTAATTTAGAAAAATCTTTTGGATTCCAGAGAAAATAGGCTTGTACGACAGAAGGCTTGTAGTAAATTGTAGTCTTGGTATCATGTTAGTTGAATAAACCTTAGAAATTAGTGTTTTAAATGTGATAGATGTGTAATAGATACTGGGTTATGAGAACTATTGAAAGACTTGTGAATCTTTAACTTTAGCACAGATATGTTGAAGCTGCCCTTCTGAAATGCAACCGCTTCTTGACAAAGTGGTAAGTATCTGAACAATGCTTCTGCTCTTGGCTTCATGCAGCTAGTTTGACAGCTCACTGATGATGTCATCTCTCTCTCTGTCCTTCAGTGGGATTCAGGAGACCCTACAGAGACTCACAGCCATGATCAGAGGAATAGGAGACCCTCTGGTGGCTGTATATGCACGAGCATATTTATGCAGGGTGAGTTGGTTTAATCTTAAATTGAAATCTGAAAATGCACTTGCTGTTTGTTTTCAGTTTTATTCTCTGATTACGTGAATTTGAGGTAATGGTCAAGGCTGACATTCTTGACCGCGCTGGTTCAATGGTCAGTTTTGACAACAAACAGAAATGGTGAGCAGGAGGAGTCTGTTAGATTGTAAAAATACTATGTAAAAATAGTGACAAAACATCTAAACATTTTGTTTAGTGCTTACACAATGCCAAAGGGACAAAGCATTTGTGGGGCACTGACTGTTTAAATGAGAAGGAAATTTAGTTTTCACACATGGGTGAACTGTTTTGGGAAAGGTATGAGCTGTTGCAGGTGAACCATGGTGTTGTGCCGAACCATCCACATTATTCTGGCAAAAGCACCAAGAGTGTTGAGAATGCCCACTCTGTTTCAAGAAATGAGCCAAAGCAATTGAGAAGGATATTTGTCATTGTTGTGGCACTGACTTTTTATATGGGAAAGGATTTTAGTGTTGATGCATGAGTGAACTGTTTTTGAAGAGATGTGAGCTTTTGCAAGTGAGCTATAGTGTTGTGCTAAACTGTAACACTGTTTTGCCAAATGATCCTAGAATTTAGAGAATGTAATTTCTGTTTTAAGAAATGAGCCAAACCAATGGAGAAAAACTGTAATACCAGGTGTAAACAGGGCCTTATATGGTAGATGATACAACAAGCAAAAACGTTGCAGATTTGAGATTTCAAATCTTGTCTTTCTTTCAGGTGGGGATGGAGGTGGCACCGCATCTGAAGGACAGCCTCAATAAGAATTTCTTCGATCTGCTGGCCTCATTTCGTCAGATTCATGGTGACAGTGTGCAGAATCAGCTGGTACTGCAGCGGGTGGAGATTCCCGTTTATCTGACTCTCTATTCTCCTGCCATACACTGGATCCTGCAGTGTGTGGCATACAGAGCACCTGAGGTAAACACACACACACACACATAATGTTTTAGCAATTGTTTATTTGCTTTAGTTAATTTTATTAATTCTAATTTCATTTCAAAGTTCCTTGTTACTATAAAGGTATTCCTTGGTACTTTATTAAACCTATATTGTCTTTCCTATCAAACACTTATATTCAGTTAAATAAATATTAATAAATATGTTCAACAAAAGAAACTATACAGCAAAGGTGGACCATATGCTGCATCTGACATGACATTAGCACTATACATTGTCAAAGTTTACATTAGCTAGCATTAGTTACTGTATTAATCTTATGTGAACCTCGTGTCATAACCAATAGTGATTATGAAAAATACATTTGCCTCATTATTTTTGAATTTTTTCTTAATGTACTTGTTAAATATAAAAAAAATCAACTGTTTGTTGAAAGCTTCTATTATTTCAGGTCTATTATATTATATAAAGATACAGCTATTGATTTAATTGAGTCTTAGAAGCTTTGTACAGGCCTTTCCAAGTGATTATGATCAAATGTGTTTGATCTGCTTTGTCTTTTACAGGTCCTACTAACTGAGATGATGGACAGATGCAAGAAGTTAGGCAACAAGTAAGATTTCCCCACTTAGAAGTCACACCTACATATATAAGATTAACTGACCAATGGAAATTATGCACATCAAGAGCTCTATACATGGCTGGAAATGATACACAGATGAATTATATCCTGCTGAGGAGAGTGAGTAAAAAAATCCTAAAACAGGTGAAAAATATCCCATCGAGATCTGGACTGAATTTGTAAAAAAATGAGATTTGTGGACTAATAAACAACCCTCACATAACACACACTTAGGCCTAATTCTATTTTGTCATTGAGTCACAGAATGTTGCGGGACTACTATAGAGGAGTTATTATGGATTATAGATAGTGAAATTTAGTGTTTTTTTAAATTTTATTTTAGGGTTTTTAAAAAAAAATTGTAACACTTTATTTGGTCACCCTTTATTTCGATAGTCCATTTGAGTATTAGTAGACTGTCTACTTAAAATCTGTTGATACAGACATTCAACAGACATTTAACTGATTATAAGAAACTTTGCAAGTACATGTCAACTTACACTAACCCTAACCATAACTCCAACCTAACAGTCTACTTATAATCTAATGAGAATTAGTTGCAGTATAACTTAAATTCAACAAACGGACCATCAAAACAAAGTGTGACCTTTTTTTTAAAAGCATGACGGTAAAACATGAACGCCGTTATGAATGTATTAAAACATTTGCTTGTTTGTTGTAAAAATTCGTAATAATGACAAAAATACCAATTTGTACATCTCCTTACTTTCAAGTGGTAGCCATGCTACTGTTGTAAATGGTCAGTTTTATTCATTTTTGTTAATGTTTTTTTAAGCAAAATTATTCAGTTCATCAAGGTGACATTTATTAAGTGTAAAAAATTATAATACTTGTGAATTATTTCTTACAAATTTAATTTAACTGCTTTCTTTTTGTATGTAGTTTCAAATAAAATTCTTAGTCCAGTCATTATTGCTTTTATTACTATTACCATTAATAATAATAACAACAACAATAATAATTAATATTAGAGTGATTTCTGACTGATCATGTGACTCTGATGACTGCAGTAATAAAGCTGAAAATTCATCATTAAAATCACTTGAATAAATTATTCAATTAAATGATGAACTACTTTTACTTTTATCTTATAGTGCAATAACATTTTACCGTGTGTGCTGTATTTATGATGAAATAAATGCAGCCTTGGTGAGCAGGAGAAACTTATTTTAAAATATTTAACAATCATACTGACCCCAGACATGCTTTCACTTTCGTTTAAGACATGAGACGCCTATTTGCTGGTAGGGATGACATCCTACTCATAATTCTCTATTCATATAGCCGTATACATGGCTATTACACGATCTTAATACACTGTGATATAGCCTGGGTCGTTTGTTCATTGGATAGTTTTGTTTTCTTACTACAATTGATCCGCTCATACGAGCAGAGACCACCTCATTCAGACGATCTCGAACTGGTTGATTTGGCGCGGATCCGCGCATGATTGCTGGATTCACATACGCCAATCGAACCGCGCTAACAGGGGAAAAGAGACATATTCCGAAACAAACATCTATGTGTGAAAGGACCCTAAGACTGTATTTGCACGCAATTGACAGACAGTCCCACTCGCAGCCAAACGTTTGTGACAAGGCAACACTGGCCCAAACGGGCCAGTAACAATTCTGTATACTGGCCCAAGCGTGACGCACGCTGGCCCCGGGCCATTGGGCAGTCCTAATTGTCGAACCCTGCTCCCTTTCGAGGGGTATTTAGCCCTTCCCCTTAGCCCTACACCTTCAAGTTAATTGGGGGGAAGGGCTAAGGGCTAGAATTGGGATTGGGCCTTAACATAGTGCTAACATGGGCAATAAATGTACAAAACTTTACAAAATGACAAATGTATTTTTTCATTGTACAAAAATGGAAAAATCTACAGTATGTTTAGTCAAGTCAAGCTTTATTGTCATTTCGCTACATTTGTGGGCATAACGCTGCACGAAATGTTGTGTCTCGCGGGACCACGATGTTACATAAACATAAAGATCAACAGAACAATGGACGTATGAGCAATTTTTAAAACCTAAACAATACATAGCTAACTTTCTTGAGCTGTAATCTAACTATACATACTATAAATCAGAGATGACAACCCTGTTCCTAGAGATCTACCCTTTATGCAGATTTCAGTTGCAACCCATATCAAACACACCTGCCTGTAATTAATAAGTACTGTTCAGGTCCTTATTAATTGGTTCAGGTGTGTTTGATCGGGGTTGGAGCTTAAAGCTGCGGTCACACAAGAGTTTGAGCGTGCAAAATTCTTTTGTACGGCGCTGCGAAAAGGGACGGGATTAAACTAGATGATTAGACGTTTAAAAAGAAAGCAATTTAGTCCATATAAAAAAAATAAAAATTTTGATCTTTGATTGGTCTTACGCAGTCACGTGTTGCGATTTGCAGATCAGAGTTCACCATGCTTGAGCTTTGCATCACAGCGAACTGTTCAAACTCACACAAGGTTGCGTTTCTGGCCTACCACATTCTTGTGCCGGCAGCTAGCTCTCTGCAACTCTCACATGGTCGCCCACTGAAGCTAAGCAGGGCTGCGCCTGGACAGTACCTGGATGGGAGACCACATGGGAAAGCTAGATTGCTGCCGGAAGTGGTGTTAGTGAGGCCAACAGGAGGCACTCAACTTGTGGTCTGTGTGGGTCCTAACGCACCAGTATAGTGAAGGGGACTCTAGACTGCTCAGTGAGCGCCATCTTTCGGATGAGACGTTAAACTGAGGTCCTGACTCTCTCTGGTCCCAGGATGTTCATCGAAAAGAGTAGGGGTTTAACCCCGACATCCTGGCCAGATCTGCCCTCTGTCCATCATGGCCTCCTAACCATTCCCATATCATAATTGGCTTCACTCTGTCTCCTTTCCACCAATCAGCTGGTGTGTGGTCTGGCGCAATATGGCTGCCGTCGCATCATACAGGTGAATGCTACACACTGGTGGTGGATGGATTGCTCAATTACCCAATGAGTAAAGCGATTTGAGTGTCTAGAAAAACGCTGTATGAATGTAAGGAATTAATATTATGTGCGTATGAATGGAAGAGAAAAGTTAACCTTACTTAACTCTGCAGTAAGGTAGACCTCCAGGAACATGGTTGAGCACCCCTGCTATAAATAGTTGACTATACACATAAACCCAAGACAGACTATAGAAGTACTTTACGCAATACAGTACAATATTGTCCAAACGAGGTATTTACGGTTTAAAAGCAAGAAGTTCACAATGATTTGTGGGGCTTTCACAAGTAAACATTAGTTTAGAGCAGGGATCACCAATCTCGGTCCTGGAGGTCCGGTGTCCTGCAGGGTTTAGCTCCAACTTGTCTCAAAACACCTGCCTGGATGTTTCAAATATACCTAGTGAGAGCTTGATTAGCTTGTTCAGGTGTGTTTGATTAGGGTTGGAGCTAAAATCTGCAGGACACCGGACCTCCAGGACCGAGATTGGTGATCCCTGGTTTAGAGTTTTTGTGACCGGAGTTTATGAGAAAGTGTTCGCTGCATACAGTATATAAAGAAAAGTGAGTATTTACACTTCTATATACACTCATTGTCTGTTTTCCAATAGTGCTCTCCTGCTAAACTCTGTCATGTGGGCGTTTCGGGCAGAATTTGTTGCAACGAGAGCAACAGACTTCATCGGCATGATCAAAGACTGTGATGAAGCTGGATTTCCCAAGGTGACAGACACACACACCCAATAACAAATCTACGAACAGGTCATAAATACTTCATCATTTATTCTAATGATCCTCTGTGTTGTTCAGCACTTGTTGTTTGCGTCTCTGGGTCGCAGTCTGTCCTGTGCTGACCCTCCAGAGAGCGAGAGACTCTCCATACTCAATGAAGCCTGGAAGGTCATCACTAAAGTTCGCAGCCCACGGGTAAATACATCTGTTAATCTCTAAATGTTTTAAAACTACAGAACTGATGACCATATTCAGGGATAGCTTGTCACCCCCATGATATTAGTTGGCCGCTGAGCATGGGTCAGTTTGTTATGTTTAAATGCAATTGTTTGGCCTATACACAATGCACAGCTTGCACCCCAAGTTGTTTCTTTGCTGTGTATCTCTCTTGCTCTGGTGGTTGTGAATCAGTTGGTCGTGTACACAAATTTAGGCACAGTTACAGGCCAGTGATGAGCTTTGTTCACTTGTACGTTTGCATCGACACCAATACTAATACAACTATGACAACACTGTGATATAAGATGTAAACAACGATTTTTTTAAATTATTATTATTTTTGATAACCTTAATCTGACTAAAGTCATAATCGTATTAAACGCGAACCGAATTAAAGCATGGGGAATATTCCCATTTTAGTCGTATTATTGAAGTGCAGTACAACCACATACACAGTGAATTCCTGTAGACTCATCACACCTGCCATCACTGAACACACTTTTAAGCTGCCTGGGAAATGCGGAAATTTTATTTGAATTCAGCATACGGTATTAAACCTTATTAAAACAACAGTCCAATTAAAAACTCTTCCAACAGTCCTTCATACTCTCATCCAGTAGCTCAGAGTTTGTCACGGGGCCATGAACGAAATGTTTCTGAATGAAAGTGAAACTTCCGAACTGCAGTTAAAGTCGAAAAATAAAAAATGAAACGTTGGATAGTGTGGTGATGTAATTTTTGATTAGTATTATGCATTGCTAAGAATTTTATTTGAACAGTTTTAAAGCCGTTTTTCTCAATATTTAGATTTTTTTTGAACATTCAGATTACAGATTTTCAAAAAGTTGTATCTTACACACCATGTAAATTGTGTCCATGGGGTCTTAAAAAATATTAAAAGTTGATGAGTCAATTTAGAGATATTTAAGGCCCTTAAAAAGTATTAAAGTCGAAAAATAAAAAGTGAAACACCCGAAATGACATGAAACTCCGGAGGAAACATTGGATATCGTAATGTAATGACATTAATCGATCTATATACTACAACATGTAAAACGAGAACACGAAAGGAACATTTTGAAAGCAACTCATATAAACACATTAATCAAATTATTGCCTTGTTTAGATTAAGGTAAATGATTCGTATTAATAGACAATGATAATAGCCAAGTGACAAACTATAACAAAAATAATTAAGATATAAGGATCTTGTTTCATGAAGATATTTTTCCTACTGTAAATATATCACAACTTAATTTCTAAGAAGTTAATTTGGACTGTTTTAAAGAGGTTTTTCTCAATATTTAGATTTTTTTGAACACTCCGATTGCAGATTTTCAAAAAGTTTTATCCTGGCTAAATATTGTCCTATCTTACACACCATGCAAATCGTGTCTGTGGGGTCTAAAAAAGTATTAAAAGTTGATAAATCAATTTAGAGATATTTAAGGCCCTTAAAAAGTATTAAAAAGTTTTATTATATAAAATGCTATTGTACACTGTAATAAATCATTTGTATTGTATCATTTTTGATTATGCAATGTATAGTTGTTTGCTAAAGGTTGCCTGAATTTAATCTGCCTTTATGAAATTGATAAAGACCTTCTATATTTGACATCTGCTGCAGTAACCAAGCCAACACTGTTATTCCTGCTATTCTATAGGCACCCCCTGCTGGATTAACATTTCTATTCAGGGTCACACTTTACATTAAGGTTCATTAGTTAATGTTTATTAATGGATTTACTAACATGAACAAACATGAACAAACAATGAACAATACATTTACTACAGTATTTGTTCATGTTAGTCAATATTAGTTAATGAAAATACAGTGGTTCATTCTTAGTTCATGTTAACTCACGGTGCATTAACTAATGTTAACAAGCATGGACTTGGATGTTAATAATGTATTAGTAAATGTTCAATTATGCTTAATAAATGCTGTACAAGTGTTGTTCATGATTTGTTCATGTTAGTAAATACATTAACTAATGAACCTTATTGTAGTGTTATTCAGCTCTTCAGGTTGTGAATAATGTTTTAGTTTAGGATTAGTTTCTTTCAATAAGTATTTAGTGAATACACTGTAAGTTAAAATGTCACCAATGTTACCTAAACGGCGATGAGGTTTTAAAAAGTATAGAAAGAGTCTTAAAAAGGTCTGAAGTGGTATTGAATTTCATGTTCTGATTTCTCATGTTCTGTATTTGTATATGTTTGGTTAAATCTATTCACTGTATGATGTTGTTTTTTTTTGTTTGTATTATTCTTGTAACTCAGGATTACATCAACTGTGCTGAGATCTGGGTCGAGTTCACCTGCCGTCACTTCACAGTGAGATATTATTCGTGAGAGATTTTTATTTTGTTTTTCTTATCCGACTTTTTTTCCAATGTAATTTCACATTTCTTCCTCGTAGAAACGGGAGGTGAACACTGTTCTTGCTGATATCATCAAACACATGACTCCAGACAGAGCTTTTGAAGATGCATATCCACAGGTACGCCTGAAACATACAGCAGATGTTAAGGTGACACTGATGATGTGAGACCGTTTCATTGCTCTTCTTTTGTTTCCAGTTGCAGTCAGTGATTAAGAAGATCCTCACCTACTTCCATGATTTCTCACTGCTTTTTTCTATGGTATGGATACAGAACTGTGCTCCATTCAGTATTGAATTTAGATCACATTCTCGGTTTCAATTTAGTAACTGCATTTCACTAAATTTAAAGAGAGAGCTTATTTAAAAAAAAATAACTAACCATTTACTCATCCTTCACTTGCCTCATCCTCTACTTCCATTTACGGGAGTAGAATTCAAGCTAAATGTAAAAAAAAAAAATTGAATTACTTACACATTTATGGCCAGACAAGGGTGTTGCTAGACATAAATTTCTACTGGGGCCCAGCTCCCCCTCAGGAAAAAAAAAATATATATATATAGGGTTAGTAATAGATATATATAGATATCAAAAAATATATATATAACAAAAAATGGGTAACACTTTACAGTAAGGTTCATTAGTTAATATATTTACTAACATGAACTAATCATGAACAACACTTGTACAGCATTTATTAATCATATCATTTTCTAATGCATTATTAATATCCAGGTTCATTCTTGTTAACATTAGTTAATGCACAGTAAGTTAACATGAACTAACAGTAAACAGCTGTATTTTTATTAACTAACATTAACTAACATGAACAAGTACTGCTTGAATAATTAATGCAACAAGTAAATGCATTAATTAACATTAACTAATGAACCTTATTGTAAATTCGAAATAAATAACAGTATTATTGTCATTATACAATTATTATTCTAAATAAATATATTTATCCTAAATGTAACTGGAAAACAACCTAAAGTGATGCTAAGATAATTTAAGAAATCTTGCATGAATTTTCATTTAATTAGAATGAAATTCTAATAGACAATTCTATACAATACAAATATTACACGTGTGTGTGTGTGTGTGTGCGTGCGTGCGTGCGTGCGTGCATGCGTGCGTGCGTGCGTGCGTGCGTGCTTGCTTGCGTGCGTGCGTGCGTGCGTGCGTGCGTGTGTGTGTGTTTATAGATATCTTAGACCCGACTCATGACCGAGAATTAGGTTTATTAAGTCTTACCTTCCTGACTCATCATCCCTCCTTTTTGCTTCATACAAAAAAATCTATCAGGGGCCATGCTGTCTAAATAAGATCATCATATTATTTAAACATAGTTTTTTTTGACTTGCAAAAATCACTGCGTGCCGACACCTCCGCATAAAACACTGTTATGCCGGTTTCACAACGCATTAGCGGCGTGTGAACAGCTCGGATATTTTCTCACTATGCATGTTTAAAACCGGGACTTACACCGGTAACAGAGCAGTACATCAGCGTCAAGCAGGAGCTGTGCGTAAAGCGTGTGGGTATGACCCAGTAAATTGGGTCTAGCGATGCCCCTGTGGCCAAACATTTAGTTCAAATGCCACCTATTATCATTTCTATTTATTTATTTATTTATTTAAATTTTTTGGTAATTCAGACAATTAAACACTATTATATACAACACTTCTAGTATACTACAAATGAACTGTGAAATGGAGGAGCGAAACAGAAACCAAAATTAGCTCTGTTTAATTAAATGCTTAATCTGAGAATAAAAAACATTAAAATCAGTTTTTTATATTGTTTATGTTGTTACGGCCCCGAATGTCTAGGGCTGAGGTTGAACATAAAAGTTAAAGAAAATAAACAAATAAGTGGTAAGCGTGTTATGATTTAAATGACCTTAAAGGTTCCTTTATTGTGAGAAAAAGTTTTACAAGAAAAACAAAGAATGAGCGCAAACAAAAATAGCTTCAGGGCTGATCAAGGCCAAAATAATAAACAAAACATTAACTAACTCCACCCCGAATATAACTTACCTAATGAACCTAAAGAAATACAGAAAATAAATTACAAATTACATTATTTATAACAATTCATATCTGAAAATTAATGATTGGTGATTTGTATTTTGACTGCATTAAACAATTTAGAGAATCATATTAAGCAAAAGCATTCTAGATATCAGAGAGTGATTAGCATTATTCTTTTAAATTACATAAATGACATTAGCATTTGCAGTGTCAGAATATTTGGTCTTTTACTAATGGAATTCCTGTGTTTTGTGTTGAATTTCTTTGCTTGACTCGATTCATTCTATATAGCCAATTCAAATTACTTAAGATTGGACCCAAAATAAATAGTTTCACAGCAACTGTAACAGAAAGAATATAAAATAATGTAGTGTAACTATTACGGTTATTTTAAATGATTGCAGGAGAAGTTTTTGCCCTTTTTGGACATGTTCCAGAAAGACAGCGTGAGGGTGGAGGTGTGTAAATCCATCATGGAAGTCTTCATCAAGTATGTTTGTCACTCACTATTAAATATTAGAATATTTCTGCTTTACCATGTTATTAAATAAAAGGGTAGTTTACCCAAAACTGAACGTTATGTCATCATATACTCATCTTTCACAAACCTGGAGTTTCTTCTCTTGAACACAAAAGAAGATAATTTGAAAAATGTTGAAAACTAGCAACCATTGACATTCATAGAATTAGTTTTACCTACGATGGAAGTCAATAGTTGCTGGTCTCCAACATTCTTCAACATATTTTCAATTGTGTTCAACAGAAAAGAGAAACCCATAACGGTTTGGAACAACTTGAGGGTGAGTAAACACAGAGTAAATGTTCATGTTTGGGTGAACGACCCCTTAAAGTGTTTAAACCAACAGTGCGGTTACACTAAGCAGGTTTATTTCTTCATTTAGACACCAGCAGGAACCAACAAGAGACCCGGTTATTCTCAACGCACTGCTGCACATCTGTAAGACCATGCACGACTCTGTCAAGTGAGTGAGCTGTATGGTATGGTAGTGTGAAAAAGTATTTGCCCCTTACTGATTTTTCATGTTTGTCACACTTATCTGATATTTCAGATCATCAGACAAATATAATTATTAGTCAAAGATAACACAAATAAATGCTTCATGCAGTTTTGAAATGAAGGTTTTTATTTTTAAGGGAAAACAACACACAAAACTTCATAGCCTTGTGTGAAAAGCGGTTTGATGTGTATTGCATGATGTATTTACTTGTGTTATCTATTATTTAAATTTGTTTTGATTGATCTGAAATATTAAAGTATGACAAGCATGCAAACAAAATAAGAAATCAGTAAGGAGGTAAACGCTTTCCCCACCAATATACTGTATATCAGTGCCTTACTGATAATGCTGAATCAGAAAGATTGACATGTTTGCATGTGTTTTGTAGTGCTTTAACTCTGGATGATGAAAAAAGATCTCTGGCTCTGCTGATCAATGGTTTTATTCGTATGGTGAGTGACTGTTCTACGACAATTCTAATTTGATTCTTCATGAATCCAAAGCTATTTAATAGTTTAAACCAATGGTCTCATCCTCAATTCCTGGAGGGCTGCAGATCTGCAAAGTTTAGCTCCAACCACCTCCAACTCACACCTGCTTAATAGTCTCTAGTAGTCTTGAACACCTTATTATTTGGATCAGCTGTGTTTGATAAGGGCTGGAGCAAAACTGTGCAGAGCTGCGACCCTCCAGGAATCCAGTTTGAGACCTATGGTTTAAACTGAAGGCTGGAATCATGGCAGAACTTTGAAATGTGTTGTTTTATAGTAGGTCACAGTGGTATCATGGTTCGTTATGTTTCCAGTACAGCAACTTTTATTTATTTATTAAAAGCATGTTCTTTACTGAAGAATGATTGAGCTATACTTGACTCATTTTCTGAGGTGTCTTCTTAGCAGCATTTAAAAAAAAAAACAGCTTCTTTTAATAAACAAAACTGGATTTATATGTAATATTGTAGTAGTTATAAACAAATATTAAGGTTTATGTATGTACTGTATATGTTTTTACTGTTATTTTCTATCTAGTGAATTTTGTAGAAAATCTAAATTGTGAGATATAAACTTCATTTTTATTATGTTGTGAAAACTGTAGGAGTCTTTCAAAATGTTAAACATTTGATCTGGAAGGATGACCCTTTGTAACATTTATAAAATGTTTAGTGTCATATGATCAATTTAATGTACTTTTACTTAAAGTAACTAATTTATTATTATTTCTTTAATTCATACTCTAATGCGTCTTTTTTACTTTAAACTGGTAGTGTATCAGCATTCAAAACCAATAATAATGCTAATTATGTTTTTAATATTATTGCATTCAAGTATATCACAATAATTTAAAACCTGTAGTAGGGATGTGCACATCGATGCTCGAGTATTGATATATAGCTTTTAATTTAGTATCTATATATATTTTTTTAAAGTATCGATATTTTAACTATATTTTTATCATTTCTTCATAACTAAATATTTTAGCGCTGTGTACAGGATTGTCAGTAATGCTTTGTATACAAGACGTTACACCAATCAATCTGCGGCGGAACGTGACGTTAGGGATCATGCGCCTTTCAGATAACTTACGTACTCAACACACGCAAGTCACAAACTTCTGCATTACAGAATGACACAATGGCAGAGATGTAACGCAGAGTGTTGTGGTGCTCATCAGCTGAAAAAGCCTTGCACAACCAACATTTGTGATGAAGTCGTACACAGCAACAATACAAGCAGCCTTTATAAACACTTACAGACAACACACCCTCAAACCTATAAAGAAGTGGAACAAAAACAAGCTGCCCAGTGTTCCTCTGCTCAGTCTCCCTCCGTCTGAAAAAAGACATTATAGGAGTTTTAAAAGATATATATTTATATAAACATAGTAAACACGGCAAATAGTAGTATAGTATTATAATATAGTATAATAATAATAATTAAATACAAATAAAAATAATTTAATATATAAAATAATAAATCAGAATAATAAATCAGCTCTTTCTTTCTCTCTCGTTACCATTAGGTGAATAAAAATAAATATAGCTGTGTGTGTATCTGGCCAGTGTGTATATACAGTATGCATGTGTATGCAGTGTGTGCATATACAATATGGATGTGTGTGCGGGTATGTATATATCACACACACACACTACAATATATATATATACACTAATACATTAATACATTAACGTTTTAAATAGTAAGTGGTATCGATATTGTAACAATTTTAACAAAAATTCACTGTATCGTATCGCATTAAAAAAAAATTGTGATATCGCCCATCCCTAACCTGTAGCAATGACTGGAGTTTTTGCTTTGTTTTTGATCAACTGAAAGCAGCTTTTTTGTGCACAAGAAACTTCTTTTAATAGAAATAATACAAATAGATTTGAAATAAAACAGTACTATACAGTAGATTAGATTAGAATATAACGTCTTTATTGTCCCCGAAGGGCAATCCGGTTAACAGCAATAGCCGACAGTTGACAGCAACAAGTCACACTCAACAACATAAAAATAACAGTAAACATTAACATTGATCATGGAGGAGAAGATAAAAGAAGAAAAAAAAACAAAACTTAAAGCTTGTTAAGTAACCAAGCTGCAGTTGGAACAAATGTATTTAAATATGTGTTTGACCTTGCCCATCTAGAAAAAGTATACTTTCCTGCCTGATGACAGGAGGCAAATCTTTAAATAAAGTGGTTGGTCCTCATCTGCTAAAAAGGACATAGCCTTCTTTATGACTCACACCTCATACACTTGTCCAGTACTGTTAAGATTTATGCCCAAGATCTTTTGAGATTGATGAACAAATTTTTGAAAGTCTGTTTTTACTTGTCACCCCTTAAATTACCATACCAGCATATTACTGCAAAAGTTAAAAGAGACTCAATAAAAGAAGAATAAAATGTTCTAAGAAGAGGCCTATACACATTAAATCCCTTTAACTTCCTCAAATAGAACAGTCTTTCATTTGCCTGTTTACAGATAAATTGAGTGTTGGCCTCAAAGTTCAGTTTATCATCCAAAATGGTGCCCAGGTATTTACACTCACTCACTGTCTCAACAACAGTATCGTTTATAGTAGTAGTAGTATTAGAAATAGAATTACGGTGAAAATCAATAAGCATCTCTTTAGTTTGAGATATTAAGTTGTAAATATGAGTCTTTGCACCAAGCAACAAAGTTGTCCAACACTGGGCCATGACCCTCCTCATGATCAAGCAAAAGACTGACAATGACAGAATCATCAGCATACTTAATTCTATACCAGTACTATACAAGATCAGCATCAAATTCCAGGATTTGCAATGACTGGCTTCCTGAACAACTTCAATATAACCTATAAGCTAACTACTTTTAAGTTGTTCCGTGTTTCCATCAGGTGTCTTTTGGGAGGGACTTTGAGCAGCAGTTGAGTTTCTGTGTGGAAGCACGAGCGACCTTCTGTAATCTAGAGCCTGTCATCATTCACCTTATACATGTAAGCTCCTGTGCCTTAATGCTTATTTTAGAAATTACATCACAAAGTCATCAACTGATAAGTATTTGCTTTTTATTCATTGATAAACCCTAGTTTGGGGAAAACCTGTTTTGTAAAAAGTCTCACAATGGCAGCACAAATTGGTTTTATCAACAAACAAATTTATTATCATGCCAGTCTATGTGGTATCAATGAACTTCAGTGTTTGAATTTATCTGCAGTTAAAGGGGTGGTCCAGAGTGTACTTTTAAGACTTGGTTGTGTTTTATAAGATGCAAAGCAATGTGTGCTCATGCTTCATTTGTAAAAAAAAAAAAAAAAAAAAAACACAATTATTTTTCATATATCTTACTTTTAATATATACAGCTACTCAGCTAGCATGAAACGACTGTCATATTTCCTAGTTGCTCCAAAAGCCTACCCTCAAGAGGCTCTGATTGGTCAGCTAACATAATGGCAGCATCAGACCTCTACCAGCACACGCTTTGCCTCTGCTGTGTAAATACTGTCAGTCAGTGTAACTGTAAATGACCTTTCTCAAATGCTAGCTATATCTTTTTTTGTAATTCTCTGGAACATAATTAAAATTACACTGTAAGCACTTCTGTCTTTGTGTCGTGTCATTTGGAAGCCCAAATACACAAACAAAAGAAGCACTGTGGAAATAGCAGCAGCTGGACGCCATTTTAGCTTTCTCTGCTATAACATCACAGTGCCTCTGGCCACGTCTCTTTGCTGCGCGGGGTGTATGCTTGTAACCTGAAGGGTTTATGACATCATTAACCCGGATGGATTTTTTTGTAGTCCCCAAACTCTGTTCACTGTAGGCTTTGCTAAGCTAACGCTGTAAAAGCCATTGTCTCCCTTTGCATTGAAGTTTGAGCGTCTTGCATTCAAAGATGCTGTTTATGTTCAGCTACATTACACATCTACTGATGTTTAAAACATGATATACTTGTGGACCACCCCTTTAATAATATCTCCACCAAAAAGTCTTAATCTCATGTGTTGATGATGCAAATGTTGAGAGATCTGTAGAATCTCCTGCTGACAGGTAAGCATGACTTGATGAATGTCTGTTTGTGTATAAAACAGCGGATAAACACCATTGTTTAGAATTGCATGTCTAAAACTGTGTTATATATTGGTCAGAAGTCAGAATTAAACTATTTGAGACGTGTTTTGAAGTCTGCTGTTAGTGCAATGGAGTGCCGAGGGACTGTCTGTCATGATAATATTAATGTCTTCGTTACAGACGGTGAATCAGTTGGCCATGGAGACGGGTCGTGTGATGAAAGGCAATCACTCACGTAAAACAGCTGCTTTTGTCAGGGTGGGTATTCTCTTTAATGTGTTTACAGAATGGTAAAGGTTGTTTTTCAAGAACAAATTCATTTGTACAATTAATTTGAACAAAAAATGACAGGTCCAGGAACCAATATACTATAGCTGATAAATATTGTAAGGCTTGAACCAATATTCTGAACCAATAATTAGAAACAGAAAGCAGTTGCAGGATGGCGTGTTTAAATCAATTATTTATCTGACTCCATTATAATTAATCTTACTCCATTGTTATCATCATTAATAAAGAGAATCTCAGTGTTTTAAAGCAGACAAAGTTGTTTATTAAGTTACATGTTTAAATATCCAGACAGTAGAATGAAACAAACAAGCATCCTGCGAAAAGAAACTGAGTGTAGACAGTAAAACTGCCTTTGTTAGCAGATGAGTCTACACACCGGTGTGTGGGTGATGCAGAGTAAAAGCCATTTTCCCCGATCAACAGTTACTATTCCTTATTATACCCTGAGCAAAGCATTGTCAAACAAGAGTGAAATCCAACCTCCAGAACCAGCTGAACATCAAAGCAAGGAGGAGATAAAGTGGGGGAGAAGTACTGTACATTAACACACTCTCCTTATACCATCCATGACTCAACAATAGTAAACAGATTGTATTTTGATACACACCAATGTCTCTGTTGATTCCATTACTAATGCTGAAGTCATAAACTGTCAAAGATGACAAGAGGACCTGTGATGAACTCTGCCATGCCAGAAGGAACCATCCTGTGCTTGGAATGTCTCGGTAGTCCTTCATCAGCATAGAAGGAATAGTATATCGAATTTTCTCAGCTTACAATATAAATATTTCAAAATGTTATATTTTAGTACAGTAACTGATTTTATTTTAAAAACTTCATAAAAGTTTGAACGGATCTTATGAACTGAATAGCCTACTCAAAGCAAATAAAAAGGTTATCAAATAGACCTACATTCATGATTTTACATAAACGAGCATGCCAAAAATTATTTCCTTTTCTTGCTTAGCAATTTAACATGCAACTTAATAAAAAGTTGGTTAAATAACAATATAGGATTTAATTAACAAACCAGTAAAATAAATATATTTTGAATAAAATGAAAATGAAAGAACTAAGGGTGGGTATTCTCTTTAATGTGTTTACAGAATGGTAAAGGTTGTTTTCCCAAGAACAAATTCATTTGTACAATAAATTTGAACAAATGTGACTTTTTTTAAACAAATCCGATAACCAATATACTTTAGCCGATAAATATTGTAAGGCTTGAAGCTTACGCTGCTGTTCTGAATCAATAATCGGAAACAGAAAGCAGTTGAAGGATGGTGTGTTTAAATCAATTATTTATTATAAGTTTGAACCGATCTCATGAACTGAATAGCCTACTCAAAGAAATAAAGGTGGTTATATAGACCTATATTCATGATTTTACATAAATCAGCATGCCAAAAATGTATTTCCTTTTCTTTGCATAGCAAACTTACATGCAAGATTAAATAACAAAATTGCTTTTAATTAACAAACAAGTTAAATAAATATATTTTAAATAAAATGAAAGAACTAAAAACTGAAACCAGCTCAAATGTTCTTAAAAAAACATTACAGTAATGTACATGTGTAATAAATATGTATGTCCGAAAAAGCTATTTGAGATGTGCTTTGACAATTCAGAGCCACAGTAAAATTGTAAAGCTAAATGTAGATACTGTAGTATTAGCCTAACTTTGTCTGACCACTATGTGTGTGTGCGTGCTGATATATGCGCTTGTTATAATCATTATAAATATGCAGATCAATCTGAACACAGTCTTGCATCAACAACACATGGCAAACAACGTGTCGATAATAAATTTATTAGATCATATTAAATTACAAACAACCCAACGAGTTTGCAGGTGTGCATTCCTGCTATTACTGTATTTAATTCAATTCATCTTTATTTGTACAGCGCTTTAACAATGTAGATTGTGTCAAAGCAGCTTTACATAGAAGATTATAGTGAATTGAAACTATAAAGTTCAGTTCAGTTTAGTTCACTGCTGAGAGTTCAAACACTGAAGAGCAATCCATCGATGCGCAGCTCCACAAGTCCTGAACCATGCAAGCCAGTGGTAACAGCAGCGAGGAAAAAACCTCACCAATTGGCGAAAATGAAGGAAAAAAAAAAAACTTGAGAGAAACCAGGCTCAGTTAGCTCTCATGGCCAAACGTCTTATGCAGAGCTGCAGTCTAGGCGCCGGGTGCTGGAGAACACTGGACGTCAACGAAGATTCGTCTGTCCTTGGAGTCTGACAGGAATCAGTCTCATGCTTTCCACTCCTTCATGGCCACCACAGCAGCCTCTTAGGATACGGCCTGGTCTGGGATTATGGAACCCTGAGATCATCTCTTCGCCGGGCTGGGATCGCATCAGCGGTGCTGCATGATCTCTTGGGGCCTCGGGATGAGTATCCCCAGGTGGAAATAGAGAATAAAGACAATAATTAACGTAGCTGCTGTTCATAGTGTATTTAAACAAGATGCAAAAACCTGCGTGGAGCACATTCATGCATCATACTGGTATGTGATGCATTGAGTGTATGTTTTACTAAAAAGATAGGTCTTTAATATAGTCTATTACATGTTTGTGTTTACACGTGTAATATTTTTCCTGAGGCGATTTAAAACAAAATACACAATGACACTCTATCAAAAATATCTACAATGATAAGCAATATGGTTACTTACTGAGTTATTAGCGCTCAGCAATACCACACAAAAAAGGACATACTTTTAAAGTAATAAATAATGTGAGGAAAGCTCCGTTACTGTGCACTGGACAAGTCTGAGTAAGTTCAACTTACGCATGCATGAGGCAGGCAATAAGTAAGAAAAACAAATACTATAAAGAAATCAATGGTTGCATGTTTTCAACATTTTTTTAATTTCTTCTTTTGCATTGAACTTAACAAAGAAACTCATAAAGGTTTGAAACTAGTAAAGGGTGAGTTAATGATGACTTTCATTTTTGGGTGTACTATCCCTTTAAATCTCAAATAAAAGTATTATCTAGGCCAGAGGTGTCCAAACTCGGTCCTGGAGGACCGGTGTCCTGCATAATTTAGCTCCAACTTGCTTCAGCACACCTGCCTGAAAGTTTCTAGTATACCTAGAAAGAGCTTGATTAGCTGTTGTGTGTTTAATTGGGGCTGAAAGTAAAATTTGCAGGACACCAGCCCTCAAGGATCGAGTTTGGACACCCCTGATCTTAGGCAATGTAGGCATGGTTGTTGGTGTCAGACGGGCTGGTCTGAGTATATCAGAAACTGCTCATCTATTTAACATCATTTATTCATTCATTTATTTTCTTTTTGTTTTAGTCCCTTTATTAATCTGGGGTTGCCACAGTGGAATGAACCGCCAACTTGTCCAGCACATGTTTTAAGCTGCAGATGCCCTTCCAGCTGCAACCTATTACTGAGAAACATCCATACATACTATGGACAATTTTAGCTTACCCAATTCACCTATACCACATGTCTTTGGACTTGTGGGGGAAACCGGAGCACCCGGAGGAAACCCACGTGAACACGAGGAGAACATGCTAACTCCACACAAATGGCAACTGACCCAGCCGAGACTCGAACCAGCGGCCTTGAGGCAACAGCACAACACACTGCGTCGCCATATTTAACATCATATCACTTTATTTTCAATCTTAATTATGTTTTATTTCTGAATGCAGTGAAATGTGGACTGTTCGTGACATGTTTTGTCCTGCAGTTTAATTTAGTTGTGATGAGGCATGTTGGAGCTAAATCTTGCAGGGCCACTGATTTAGAAATTTTCTCTAATAATGTCGGATCATTGTTTTATCCCAAAGTATTCTGAGGTTTTGCTGATGTATTTTGTTTATTTCCAGGCATGTGCCGCCTACAGCTTCATCACCATTCCATCCCTCACTAGCATCTTCAGTCGTCTCAACCTCTATCTGTTGTCTGGACAAGTAGCGCTGGCCAATCAGTGTCTGTCCCAGGGTAAGTGAGTGCTGGAGACTTTGTCTTTTAAAGTTATGTTTGCTTTCCCAGTACTGGGTTGCGGCTGGAATAAAATATATGCTGGAATAGGACACTAACCTGGACTGATTGTTGTGCATAGATTTAGTTTATTATAGTTTAAATTTTATATATATATATATATATATATATATATATATATATATATATATATATATATATATATATATATATTCTTTTTTTTTATTTTAAAAATAGTTTATGTTGGAAAAAAAGTATATGGAGACAAGTAGAGCTCGCTTGTTTTTACACAATACTTAAATTATTTTGCTAAGAAATAAAATCTAATATATTTAAATTTTTTATTATTAATGTATTATTCTATTATTAAATGTATTAAATTATGTAATTTTTTATTTGTTTTGATAGGGCAAATAAAAATCTTTTCCATCTGGGCCATTCGAAAGATTCCAATGCCTTTAGCCCTTTTTGGGTCTAAAATTTCATTCATAATGGTCTTAAAGTCTTAAATATAGAAACCCTGAAAAATAGCAGGCAGCATTCAAACCTTATAATAATATAAAATGTTTCTAATAATTAACAGGATATTACTAACAGCATATTACAATGATTTTTGAGATCATTGAAAACTAGAGTGATTATTTTGAAACTTTTACATTGCACAAATAAATTATATTAAATAGATCTTTATTTTTAAAAGATGATTAAAAAGTACATAATATTAAATTACATAATTACATAATATTTTACAATATTACTGCTTTGACTATATTTTTGGTTAAAAGGCTTAGAAAAGCTATTTTATTTAATTGTACACAAAAGTCCTCTTTAATTACACCAGGGGTCTCCAATCTAGGTCCTGGAGGGCCGGTGTCCTGCAGATTTTAGCTCCAACTTGACTCAACACACCTGCAAGAATGTTTCTAGAAAGCCTAGGCTGTTTCTCAATATGTATTGTTCAGCGATCTTGTGTTCTCGTCTTCATCATCAATTATAGAGATATCAATTATTTATTTCAGGAGTTTCCCTAAATGAGACTGTGAACATAAATATTACCATAAAAATCTCAATAAAGGCATAAACACATTAAAGGTGTTTATTTGCTGAAATTCGTATTAAAATCTGTTTTATTTGTGAAGTGCAACGTATATTTGTGAAGTCTTTATGCATAGTATATACCAGGGATCACCAATCTGGAGGTCCGATGTCCCTGCAGGGTTTAGCTCCAACTTGCCTCAAAACACCTGCCTGGATGTTTCAAGTATACCTAATGAGAGCTTGATTAGCTTGTTCAGGTGTGTTTGATTAGGGTTGGAGCTAAAATCTGCAGGACATTGGACCTCCAGGAACAAGTTTGGTGACCCCTAGTATATACTGTAAAAAACGATGTAAATCGTTGTACGGATGCTTTAATGTTTAAATAATTTTTGATTAAAGATGCGTGAGGGTCCTGATACCAGGAAAAACGCAGCATCTCATTTCTCAAAGGACGCGTTCTCTGTCCTCGCAGTCTCCAGAGTTCGTTCTTTCGATGTGACCTGGCAAGACCAGTCTCCACAAGAACACGAGTCCGTTCTCTGCCTTCTTGGAATTGAGAAACAGCTCTTGTAAGAGCTTGATTAGATAGCCCAGGTGTGTCTGACCGGGGTTGGAACTAAACTTTGCAGGACACTGGCCCTCCAGGACCGAGTGTGGACACCACTGAATTACACTAAGGGAATAGCTAAAATATCACAATGGTTTGAACAGTACTGTACAAAACTGACCTCAGATCAGTGTCAAGTGGTTAGTCTGCCTTTATGATTATATCCAGATTAGAAGTTTATGTCATAGGACCATTTGCATGTAACGAAAATGTACAAATAAGAAAAATTTTAATTCAAAGGCCAATGCTGAGAGTATTTATACATTTGATGGACTAAGAGAACATCATTTTCATTTCTATTAATATTTCTCAGCGGACGCGTTTCTAAAAGCAGCAGTCAGTATTTTGCCAGAAGTCCCACGGAACATCAGCATTGAGGGTAAACAGCGATCATCAGAGTCCTTCCTGCTGGACTTCATCAACAACTTCCTCTCCACACTGCTCGTAGTGCCGGTAATATCCATAAACACTTCCACAAGCTTTTTTTTTGTTTTTTTTTTGCCAAATCTAAACTCTTCCATGTGTATTATTATCCCGTAGGATCACCCGGAGCAGGGTGTGCTGTATCTGGTGCGAGGACTTTTGAATATGGTTCAGGATTACACCTGGGAGGACAACAGTGATGCTAAAGTCCGCGTCTACATCAGCGCTTTACCATTACTAGCGGCAATGAGCCAAGAGAGCTATCTCTACACCATTCCTAAAGGTGAACAGATGCAGAGCGGTTCCTAATAATCATTTCAGCTCAATCTCTTTTGTTGACGTTTGTGTCGCTGTTGCAGTTGATTCAAATGAAACCCTGTATGGAGGAGATCCCAAGTTCATCGCTGAGATCAACAAGCTGTGTGAGACTCTGATCGGGCAGGTTCTGGATCATTTAAAGGGTCTGGGTCGAGACGAGGTCAGATACCTTATTTGTTTTTCATCAACAAAATATTAATGCATGTTAAGTTTTACATCCAAGTAAATCCAAAGTTTTGGAAATATAACATGCACCACACGTCTAGAAATAAAAAAAAGGAAAAAAAGCGATGGTTTAAAGGTGCAGTATGTAAATTTGACACCCAGTGGTTGAACTAGATATTCCACTCCTGGATCAAAACAAACGCAAGGGCAGGTTGCCAGATTGAGGACAGGAGCGAGTGATTTAAACCGTGTTCTTAATAAAAGCAACGGAACGCGATAGAAGTAATATTCTCCTTATTTTAAGGAGTTTTTGTCCTAACCAACACCTCAAATTGATATATTAGAAATGGCTTCTGAACAACAGAAAACTGACAATGATCACCTCAGGTAAACCTCATGTGCTTTATTCAGTGTTAAATGCTAACAATGTGAGTTTAAATGCCATTTTACATTATTTTTATTGGCATATGCTGAAAGCAGCAGCAGATAGTTCACCTCAGATCTTGAAAATAAATTAACCATTTGAATTTGAACTTTGGAATTAAATGCATATGAGTGATTCAGCACCTACATTTAATAATGTTAAAGAGGGTTCATATGTATTAAATAGATTATAAACCTTACCATTTCCTCAGTGAGTGCATATTCTGTGTTTCTGAATGGCTGTATTTAAATTTCTGTCATGTTTCTTCTGGTGCAAACAGCCAAATTGTTCATTACTGCACATCTCGTCACAAAGCGAGTTGTTGAGACACCAGATTACAATGTAACCTGCACACCTAATGTTTACGCTTGTAATATTTATTTCATTTGCTAATTAATAACCTCATGTCGAACTGAATCTGTCTCATTTCGGAGTCTGCTACTGTCCACCGGAGGTCACGGACACATGCTTTCAGAGCCTTCCTGACTGAATAAATGAAAGGAATATGCGGTTTTCTACTAAGGCAACTCGGGGTGCTGAAATATAATTGGTTAAATTGGCATTGGGCAGTTTAAAAGAACATAAACAAAGACATCATTCCAGCACGGAAAACACATTTTTAAAGCAGAATATCTGACTTCAGCATTGTTTTTTTAGATAAACAAGAATGTTCCTTGGCATGTTTCTTGAATATCTGCAAACATATTATGGTAGTTTTATGATTCAGAAGAGTAAAAACCTACATACAGCACCTTTAAGGGCTTCCTTGAACTTCATATGTTTGTATTTAGAAAAAAAAAAAACCTAAATATAAATATCAGCTTTTTAATTTTACAGGTGTAACAAAAAATGTGTGGATTTTTTAAAAGTTAGATTTTTATTTTGAACAAATATTAACATACTAGTTTTAATACTTTTTTCAGTTCAATTTATGTTTATTTCTATAGTGCTTTTACAATGTAGATTGTGCCAAAGCAGCTTCACATAGAATTTCTAGTAAAGTCCAGATTTCAGGGCTGAAGTTCAGTTTAAATTTCACTGCTGAAAGTTCAAACACTGAAGAGGTAATCCATCGATGCACAGATCCATATATCCTAATCCAGGTGAGGAAAAAAAACAATTGACGAAGTGAAGGGGGAAAAAAACTTGACAGAAATAATATTATTAAATATGGTTATTGGTAAATATATTTATACACTGTGTACTATTTCTATTGTGTCTAAAATGCAATCATAGTATAATATTTATGAGACACTGTACATGCCTATTAAAATGCACATATATGTGTATATATATATAATTTAATAGTATGTTATTAATAAGACATTAACTTTTTATTTGTATCTTATTTATTCATTTAAGATTTATTTGTATCTTATTTATTTATTTACATCATTTAAGATGTCTTAGATATGTTTTTTTTCTCATATTGTTCATATTACTTTATCTGTTTCATAATCAGCAAATCAGGTTTGTTTGTGTTTTTCTTTTTTCTTTTTTTGACAAAACAATCAGCAGTGTTTAGGTCTCCTATGTTTTACTGGACACCAAAATTCCCTACGTGTTACATTTTAATTGAAAAATGTCAAGGCTGATTTATACCTTCGCGTTGCTGCGTGCACACCTCACGAAACAGACGAGGCTCCTATACTTGACCCATCTGCTGTTATATACTTTAAAATGACAGGGGGGAGTCAAAAAAGACCGACTGTAAAATCAGACGGATAAACAGAGAGGTAGAAAGTTTCCAGAGCTACATCGTGTCATTTTAAAATGATTGAAGATTTATTTATTCGTTCGTTTTCTTTTCGGCTTGGTCCCTTTATTGATCTGCTGGGTCTCCACATTTGCCATGGCCTCTTTTGGTTTTAACAAACTTATCCCTCAGGTTTTTCCAAACTTTTAACAAAAGCTTTCCTCCTTTCCCACTGTTGCAATTTCTAGCCAAGAATTATTGGTCATCTGGTTCTCCCTATGATCACGTATGGACAGATCATAAAGATGTCTGTAGAGTTGTACCAGTTTCAGACAAGACTGCCACATGAATTGTACGCACAAGTCTCAATTTTTGTCATCATGTCAACTTGAAATCACGTCACGTGCACCCAAAGCAAACCTCCGCAAACACATCGAACTAACAAACGCATCAAGTATAAACCAGGCTTTATTAGGCAGCAAAAGAGAGATAAAAGGAAATATTTAATGCTGTAAATCATTTGAGTAGATATGCATTACTATATAATAATTCAAAATGTAGATTTTCCACAGGTCATAATGTCATAAGTTACTATTAAACTGATTTTTTAGTACATTTGTATGTAACTTGTATGTCATCAGTAAATCCATTTCAGTGTGGACTGTTACAAGCCACAACTGCTCAGTCATCATTATGACAGGATCTTTCTTCTGTAAGATGCGGGTGCCACATTTGAAGTGCCCAAATACTGTTTGGGGCCATTTTAAGTCCGAATAATCAAACATAACTGTCATATTATGATGATTGTTCATCATTTTGCGTGGCTGTATGTGTGATGGTTCATTGCTTTGTGTGTTTTAGGAAGTACGCAGACAGGGCAGTCTGGCTTTCTCTTTGTTTGGCTGTCTGTTGGCTCATGGAGATCTGCGAAACAACAAACTCAACCAGCTTGCTGTCAACCTGTGGAACCTCAGCCACAAACACGGCTTCTGTGACACGCGTACATCCGTAAGTGCAGCACACACATACTGCAAAGCAATTCACATGCTGGCCATCCTAAAGTTTACTGGAAAACAAATTATTAGCGTGTTCTAAGTCAGTGGTCCTCAAACTTTTTTTCACCAAGTACCACCTCACAAAAAAATTGTATGTCCACCATAATGACCAGTATTGAAATACAGTAGCATAGTAGGAGTAATTATGCAGCTACAGCACTGCACAGATCAAAAATGTTGCTGATTAATTCTTATTATTATGAATATTTATTCGTATTATTATTATTTATTAGCCACTTTAAACATTCTAAATAGTTTGAACAGAGAAATTAGAAATTAGATCTGCTCACCATTAAAGTGGCTTTGTGTGTCAGAAAAGCAAGTGATTAAACTATAACTGTCAACATTGCGATCTAAAAATACGGTATACACCACCAACAACATTACAAATACAAGGAGGAAAATAGCTTCAAATGAAAGAATACATAACAAACATTAGGAAATTGAAAATAAAAGGTTTAGCCTAAGTAAATCACTGATCACATCTGTGTTATCATATACGTCAAAGGGTTAAAAGTGTGTTCATTTTTTAACTTTGATTATTCAGCGATTCCTCCACGTACCACAAGAAGTAAGCCTGTGTACCACTACTGGTACACGTACCACAGTTTGAGAACCACTGTTCTAAGTCATAGGTGTCAAAGGAGCATTATCAGGATTGTTTACTGTTTCTAGTAGAAATCTGAAGTATTGAGAAGGTCCTATATTTGAGTTTGATTTACATTCATGGCTATTAGAAAAGTATGTTCTACATGTATGAATGAAGTTTGAACCTACTATTCCATTATTTCTTATTATCCCATGACCTATCAGTTGTGTCTTTTCTCTTTCATTCGTAAATGTTCTCCTGTAGCCTTTTGGGATAGTAAAGTGTCCGTTGGATGTGCACTTTAGAATCTACCCAGAAGTAGTAGATCACCTGGAAACTTCTTCCCTACTGTTTTTCAATACTATGAATTCAGATATACTACTCAGTTCACATACAGTTGTTGACATACTATATAGCAGGGCTATTCAATTAGTTTGTCATGGGGGCCAGTTCATGAAAAGCATCCCAAACGAAGGGCCGGAGGGATATGACTTGCAATATGAGTGAGGACACAACTGCATATGTTGCATGTTTGCTCCTAAAGACACCCACGTTGGCTTTTTCTACATTAAAATGTTAATATGTTGTATTTTGAAACTACCTAACATCACACATTGTACAATGTGGCTTTTTATTTTATTTTATTTGTTTTACAAACATTCAAATGTTGTATTTCAAAGCACAACCAAAGCAGTGTATTGCTCAAGTAGGCTTCTTCTACATTCAAACACATTCATATGTTTTGAACTGCATAACAATTATGGATGCAGTAATTACAGATTTTGGTTGTGTGATTACTGTCTGAAGAATGATCATGATTTCACGGTTATCACGTCAACTCTAAATTTCAGCTTTATATTAGGCCTAAGTATTTAGATTAACTGTTGCTGTCATCCGTGTTCATACATACATAATCATTTTAATAATAATTCATCTAACATATCTTTTGTTTACATTGCACTGAAAGCCACGCACAACCTCACCGCTACAGCATGAGATGTTTTCTACTGCGTGTGCCCGGAACGCCTTGAGCGCGTTGCTCTGCTTGTGCGCGCATATTGGCATATATCCTTACATTAGAAATAACAAACTTGCGCGCGGAAAGGATGTGATATTGGAACAGCCGGCCGCTTTAAACTAGCGAACAGTTGGCATTACTTTGTTTTATTGCAGTAATTTCATTCCGTGCAACAGAAACGCGGCGTTGAGAAGCCTTACGACTAATTAACTGTGATGAATTAAAGTGCAGTTAACAGTGAAATCGGCAAATCATTGCATCCCAAAGTAACGATATCAGTACATTGTACTAAAGGCCTTTTCTACAAATATATCCAAATGTTTTCGGCTGCTCACACCACTCAGTCGCTTGATGTCAGGTGACTCACGCTCTCCGCAGCATTCAACTGCAGCTCGTGCTGTATTGAACAGACGCACGTCACTTCATAACTATAGCGGGCGATTTTTGACTGAACTGAATTGATTTCTTATGTCTTGGTCACACTAATTGGAGGGCCAGACCAAATTGCCTCTGGGGCTAGGTTTGGCCCATGGGCCGCCAATTGAATAGCCCTGCTTCATTGTATGCAATTTCAGACGCACCATAGATCAGTGCCATTTTAAAGGCCCGGTATACTTCAAACAAAGTTCTTCATTTGACGGCAAAAAGAAATTCAAAAAGGCTGAGTGACGGTATACTGCAGGGATCACCAATCTTGATCCTGCAGGGTTAAGCTCCAACTTGCCTGGATGTTTCAAGTATACCTTGTAAGATCTTGAATAGCTTGTACAGGTGTATTTGATTAGAGTTGGAGGTAAAATCTGCAGGACACTGGACCTCTGTTTTCAGACCTTCTGACATCCATGTGCTGCAGCAGTAGGCGGGATTTTAAATGTGTTGTGCTGCTTGAGTGCCCTGCTAAACACAACAATGGCAGCTGAGAGAGTAGAACCGATTCATAAACATCTGGCAAACAGCCTTTTCTGCGAGAATCGCCACTGCAATGTGTCACATTGCTTTATATTTGACATGGACAGACACCGAATGGAACAACGTTTAAAACGTCATCAGATGTGGCATGACGAGGTTGTCTGGTGTGTGAAACCAAAGACCATAGAATGCGCAAGACATGTCACTCGTATCTTTTTGAATGGGGAAAAGTGTAACGTCAATATGGTGAATAAAGCTCCGCCTACTAGTTCAGGAGCCAATCATCAATTGATATGTGGCAAATAAAGCCCACCTGCTAGTACAGCCAATCATCGATCGCTATAGACTGACGATACTCTGGGGGAGGGGCTCAGACCAGGCATGAGTTTCTGCAGATTTTGGGTGGGTTGGACGTTTAGAAGTGAAACTTAAGGGACAGTACTTGCTTAATTTTATTGATGATTCCTGATGTGCAATGGTAAGCTTGGCAAGCAGTTTTGGAGAATTTGATGTTTCCCCATTCAAACAGACTGCCCAGGCATACTGCCCGAGAGGCCTTTCAAAGATGGCCACCGGGTGAAATGCAAGAAAACAAAAACATGCCCCTGTAAAAATCATATGTTCCCCAGTAAGCTTTGAGATACGATTTACTTTATGCAAGTGTATTAATCTTAAGAGTGATAATCCCAGAATAAAGACTTTAGTGGCCATTCATATTTTGCATCTTTTGTAAGCGCAAGTTTGTTTTTCTTGATGTCTAACAGAAACAACACTGGTGAAAGCAAACTGATGCTAACCATTCTCACACGCTGCTCCTGATCTCTGTGTGAATCCCGGTTGTTTACATGCATGCCGATAAAATACGCGCCGTTCATGCGATGTGAAACCAGAGTTTGTTTTAAATAAACAAAATGTGGGCACGCAGAGTTTTGCTAGTTTACAAAACTGAAGTTTATATAATATGGTGATGCTCATTTTGACTAAGCATGGCTATCAAGGAGAAAGGAGGGGTTGAGAGTGAGGGAGGTAAGACTCAATAACATTAATTGTCGGCCTTGAGTGTCGGGCCTAAGATGAACAGATAGTTCTATAAAACATACACATTGTCTTTACATTGATTTCCAGTTACATTTAGGATTGATTTCTGTTATTTATTTAGAGTAATGATTGTATATTGATAATAATAATACTTTTATTAATAATAAATGTAAATATTTTTAATAATTCCAATTCTGGTTTTGTCCATATTTTACCCAAAGCTGGGCTAAACATATCAGGGAGCATATATGGGGTGGTTCACCCAGGGTGTCGTTCAAGCCAGAACCGCCACTAATTCTTTTCGCAAGATTGCAATCACGCGTTTCACCAGTCATCAGCATCTTAGTTCCTCAAAACTTGAAATGTTTCAATTTAAAGAAACATACATTCATTGATTAAGCTGTACTGCGGTGAGGCTTTTAACCAACACCAGTAGGAGGTCACACATTACTCCTGTGCTTAAGGCACTTCACTGGCTTCCTATTAGTTTTAGAGTAAATTTTAAGATTCTGGTCATTACCTACAGAGCTCTGCATGATCAAGCTCCCCTTTATATTCAAGATCTTTTACATAATCACATATATAGCCGGTCTCTTAGGTCTTCTGGCAAAGACCTTTTAGCCATTCCCAGAACTCGTCTCAAGACAAAGGGCGACCGTGCCTTCTGTGTGGTGGCCCAAAGGCTCTGAAACTCTCTCCCTCAGGCACTGAGAAATCTGAGATCAGTTGAACATTTTAAAAAGCTTTTAATGACACATCTTTTTGGTAAAGCTTTTAATTAACAGTAGTAATGCTTTTTTATTTTTATTAGGATTTTTAACTTGTTTTTAATATGTTTTAACATGTTTTCTTTTATTGATGTGTTCTTTTACTTGTTTTCTCTTATTGTAAAGCACTTTGGGACTCAATGTCTGGCAAAGGTGCTATATAAATAAACCTTTACTTACTTACCTGTAGTTACTTTTTAAAACTAGTTAGTGCTTCTGCGAGGTGTTTTTAATGCAGCGTCTATGGGCGGGACAGTACATTTTACATCGTTCTCTTTTCTGGCTGCCATTATCAGTCACTCACAACATAAAGTCGCTTCTGTTAGGACTACAAACATGAATAGGAAATTTTAAACTACAAATATAGCCGATTAAAATAGGGTGGAAAATTAATTATGTGCATGAAAAAGTTATTTAAAAGTAAGTATTTTGCTTCACAGAATTAGTACACATACTTGGGCATACGATAAGAAGGTGAATTGAGAAGCAGTTCAAAAAAAGGCTTTGGCGTTCAGTGTTAAACTGTCTGTGTGTGTTCTTCTGCAGGTCCGGACTCTGGAACACATCAAACATCAGGCGCAGCTGGCAGACATGAACCATTTCTCTGACATGACGGCGCGTCTGTCACTGCAGTCCCGAGCCTGATGCTCTCACATTCCACTGACAGGAACACTCAGATGTCAACTAACAAATAGTCGTTCATATCAAGTATTATTAAAATGGTTACTAAAATTAACCCATAGTTCAGCTTTCGTCTAAACCTTCTAACTTCTGTGACAAAATGAAAGTCTTTATCTATTAATAATTCTCATTATTTGCCTATAATATCACTTTGCACTTGTTTTTGTACAGTTTGTGTGCATAACGTCCAGGTATTCTGTAATAAAGTGTCAAATTATGACGAATTGTTGATTTTGCCAAGGACAGACCATGTTATTCTTTCTGTGGCTGTTTCATGTAGACGATTATCTACTTTATAATTATTAATCATTGATGTTTTTATCTAGAATCTTCAATACTATCATAGCTTTGTTATATGTATCAATAGCTACTCATATTAGTAGTGTTTTGATTTACATATTGAAAACCACTACTGTGGTAAGTTCAAATGTTTTGGTAGTACTAGTTCATGTTTACAGTACATATGTACTTAGTGTAGTCGTACACCACCTACAAAAACTAGCTGTGTTCAATCTCCATTATTTTGCACCAATTTTGATTCCTTTTCAGACCTGTTCTGAAGATCACACAATGAACATGGGTGACAGCTAACTCTGTGCGACTCTCACATGATCGTCCACTGAAGCTAAGCAGTTCGGTACCTGGATGAGAGACCCCATGGGAAAGCTGGGTTGCTGCCTTAAGTGGTATTGGTGAGACCAACAGGGTGTGCAATCTCTGGGTCCTAACGCCCCAGTATACTGATGGGGACTCTATCTGTTATATGTATATATGATTGTTAAAAATCCCAAGATGTCTTTAATTTAATAAGTAATGTATTTAATAAGGGTGGCGTAGTGGGTAGCACGCCTCACAGCAAGAAGGTCGCTGGGTCAGTTAGCATTTCTGTGTGGAGTTCTTCCTTAGGTTTCTTCCGGGTGCTCTGAATTCCCCCACAAGTCCAAAGACATGTGTATAGGTGAATTGGGTAGGCTAAATTGGCCGTTCGCTGGTTTGAGCCCCGGCTGGGTCATTTGGCATTTCTGTGTGGAGTTTGCATGTTCTCCCCGTGGTTGCGTGGGTTTCCTCCCGGTGCTCCAGTTTCCCCCACAAGTCCAAAGTTATGTGGCATTGGTGAATTGGGTAGGCTAAATTGTCTGTATAGTGTGTGTGGATGTTTCCCAGGGATGGGTTGCGGCTGGAAGGGCATCCGCTGCGTAAAAATATGCTGGATAAGTTGGTTCATTCCGCTGTGGCGACCCCAGATTAATAAAGGGACTAAGCCGAAAATAAATGAATGTATTTAATAAGCACTAATATCTAATGAATACGTGATAGTATGTAATGAATAAGTACTAGTATCTAATGAGTGATCTAATAAAAATAACTACTGTCTAATAAATAAGCACTATTATATTTTTATAAAGCACTAGCATCTAACGAATAGGTTCTAATACTTAATGCAATAGATACTAAGATCTAAAAAATAACTATTAGTTACATGAAAATAGATACTAATACAGGCTATAGAAAACGGCTTGCCACACTGTATCACTGACTGCTGTTTATCTGACGTAACGCATGAGAAGCAGATATGCACGCAGCGGTGTGCAGGGACAAGCAGCTCATTTTGATTTAATACAAATGCAGCTACACTGAACTCAAGACAGCAAAATGTGCAGATTCTACATTATATAATAAATAACCTGATGGGTTTTTTGAGCTGAAACTTTACAGACACACCAAAGGCGTATCTTACAGTTTGTAAAAGGGGTAAAACAGGTGCCCTTTCAATTAAATAATGTTAGTTATTCACGTTCACTCACTGTGCATTAACTAACGTTGACAAGCACATTCTCTGTATTATAACATCAGTAAGGCCCAATCCCAATTCTACCCCTTAGCCCTAACCCCTACCCCTCGTTTTGCGCATTCACGTCAAGGGGTAGTGGTGTCCCAATTCTCTTTAGCTTGAAGGCAAACAAAGATTTTTTAGGACCACACTTAAAACGGAGGGGTAAGAAAATTTCCCAGAATGCACCTGCCACAACTGAACCCGTAAGTAAGGATATCCATGAATTTTTATGACAAACAAACATATGTTTTAATATATTCATAACCGCGTTCGTCTTCTACCATCATGCTTTTTAAAAAAAAAAAAAAAAAAAAAAAACAGCTAAATTTTGCGATCTATAATCCATAATCATAACTCATGGACAGCGGTCCCAGAACATTCTGAAACACGATGACACTGAAATACCCTGTCAGTAATGTCTAGTGGCTGGGAATGAGCTTTTACAGTGTCTGCTATAATGTAATGTTGTTTTCGTGTGTAACATAGATGAGTATGGCCACTGTGTAAATGCACAGTAGTTACGATCCTATTGCCACATTCTATTACTACAAAAATAGATTTGGGATTGGGCCTAAATGTTCTTAGATATTTACAACAAAACATCAGTAAACATCGCTATTCCCCCTAGCCTGCTTTACTGAGGTGAAGTTGGTTTTATATTCTCATTGGTTCATCTTTGAACAATGACAGCCTGTGACGCGCTCCCGATATTGTTTACTGTGCTACTCTGAATATTCGTTCTGAAATAGCATGCAAGTATGGCTTAGTAATAAGTGTAATTCCTGCCCGCCGCCTGCCAACCACTAAGCATACAGTAGTCGCTTTAGGACAAGCGTGTGAGAGAGTGAGACCAGCAGTCCTTGCATGCATGAAATTCTGAAGTCCTGCTTGCTACACAACTGAAAACGCGCAAGATATAATAAAGTTATTCGGAATTGTAGTATTACAAGTACTACAAAGTTTTCTAACTGGCGAATGACATGATCGAGTGGGTCTCTCTCATCTTTAATGAACGCGTGCATGATTTCAGGAGGCGTGGCTTTGGAATGCAGGGGAGGGACTGTGTTTCAAAGATATGCTAACCAGGATAGCATTTAGGCAGATCACCTACTGCACCTTTAACTTGACCTTATTGTTTTTTATTCATTTTCTTTCTTGTAGTGTACTTATGAATGTGGTCTAAAAACATTTACAATATTTTACTGACTTTATGAATTCATCCATTCAATTTTCACTTGTTTACAATACATCTATTTATTTATTTACTATTTTTGCTATTAAATTTGCTGTTAAAAAATGTGCAGATACCCTGATCTGGGGTCAACACAGTGGAATGAACCGCCAACTTATCCAGCACGTTTTACGTAGCGGATGCCCTTCTAGCTGCAACCCATCACTAAGAAACACCCATACACTCTCATTTACACACACACTACAGACAATTTAGCCTTCCCAATTCACCTATACCACATGTCTTTGGACTTGTGGGGGAAACCGGAGCACCCGGAGGAAACCCACGCGAACATGGGAAGAACATGCTAACTCCACACAGAAATGCCAACTGACCCAGCTGAAGCTCGAACCAGCGATCTTCTTGCTGTGAGGCGGTAGCGCTAAAAACTGCGCCACCCCGAAACACTTTTACTCTAGCCAAAATAAAACAAATAAGATTCTCTCCAAAAATATTTTACTTGCCCAGTTAAACATCAACTGGGAATATTTGAATAAATAAAATATCACAGGAGGCTAATAATTCTGACATCAACTGTACGTGGAAAGGCATGATACCATCAGTCGCAACTTTAAATCGACCTGAAACGTTACTGCAATGAAGAAGACACATTAACTTATGTTACATCCATCTCTATCCTTTAATTATGCTCAATCACACCTCAGAAGAGAATGAAGCGGCCCCCTGGTGACCTGGTGATACACTTACAACAATGCATTCACACTCTGATCGACACTAACATGCATTCGTCTATCCATCTCACACACGTTAGTGAGAGCTGTGCTTTTCTCATCCTCTCTCCCACACACATACACACACGCGCGCGCACGCGATGTAACAGAAGTGGTGAATTGTCCTATCAAAGACACCGTAGTATCCCTGGTAAGATCTAGACGTGTGGACACACAAAACCAAGCTTTGTTTTGATTTGAGCGATCATACTGCAGGACTTATCAAAGTATATTAGCGTGGATTATAAGTTAAGAGTAGTTGAATTACTTTAATTAATACATCGAGGAGCAGCCGCCACCCTCTGTGGCAGGACAGCAAAAGTACCGTCGGGGTCCCTCTCACAAACGAGGGTCCCTGACGCCAAGAGCTCAGTAGGACTACAAATGGAGGGTGTTCACGATTACATCTGACGTGCGCCGCTTTCTGCTCTTATGAATTTTGTTCAACAGTCCGGGACGTTTGATATTGTTGCACCTTCATTCTTTAAAAACTATACACAGAACAAAGTCCAACAATAACAGGAAAGAGTTAGTTTGCTTGAAAAAGAGCGCCCAAACGGATGCGTGATTGGTCACTGTTCACTTCAGTGAATGGTTTGGTAATGACGTGGGGGTCAGACGCTTCAGTCCAGCTCAATGGGGCTGCTGTCCTCGTGAGCCTCTTCACCATCCTCTTCCTCACCTGAGCCCATAAGGCTATTCAATAGGTTTCCTGTCACGAAGAAAGCCAAACAAACCAGGTTAAAGGATTATTAGTTTACCCAAAAATTCAATTAGTCACCTTCATTCACCTTTGTTCACCTTCAAACAAATGAGCCCCTGTGTACTGTTCAATTTAGGGTACAGAGTGCATTCAGACAGTATTCATAGTGCTTCGCTTTTTCCACATTTTTTATGTCCTGGAGGGCCGGTGTCCTGCAGATTTTAGCTCCAACTTGCCTCAACACTGCATATATGTTTTTAGAAAGCCTAGTAAGAGCTTGATTAGCTAGCTCAGGTGTGTCTGATTGGGGTTGGAACTAAACTTTGCAGGACTCCGGCCCTCCAGGATCGAGTTGAAATAAAAAAAAAAAAATTAATTAAAAAACCTGAAAGAAAAACAAATAATAAATAAATAAAATAAAATCACATGTACATAAGTATTCACAGCCTTTGCTCAATACTTTGTTAATGCAGCAATTACAGCCTTAAGTCTTTTTGAATATGATGCCACAAGCTTGGCACACCTGTCTTTTTTGCTCGTTCCTCTTTGCAGTACCTCTCAAGCTCTATCAGGTTGGATGGGAGGCGACGATGTACAGCAATTTTCAGATCTGTTCAATAGAATTTAGGGTCTGGGCTCTGGCTGGGCCACTCTAGGACTTTCACTGAGTTGTTGTGAAGCCACACCATTGATATTTTGGCGGTGTGCTTTGGGTCATTGTCCTGCTGGAAGATGACTCTTCGCCCCAGTCTAAGGTCAAGAGCACTCTGAAGCATGTTTTCATTCTGGTTGCTCTGTACATTGCTGCATTCATCTTTCCCTCTATCCTGACTAGTCTTCCAGTTCCTGCTACTAAAAAACATGCCCACAGCATGATGCTGCCACCCCCATGCTTCAATGTAGGGATGGTATTAGCCTGGTGATGAGCGGTGCCTGGTTTCCTCCAAACGTAACACCTGGCGTTCACTCCAAAGAGTTACATTTTAGTCTCATCAGACCAGAGAATTTTGTTTCTTATGGTCTGAGAGTCCTTCGGATGCCTTTGGCAAATTCAAGGCTAAGAAGTGACTTCCGTCTGGCCACTCTACCATACAGGCCTGATTGGTGGATTGCTGCACAGATGGTTGTCCTTCTGTAAGGTTCTCCTCTCTCCGGAGAAGAAGGCTGGAGCTCAGACAGAGCGACCATCAGGTTTTTGATCACATCCCTGACTAAGGCCCTTCTCCCCCGATCACTCAGCTTAGATGGCCGGCCAGCTCTAGGAAGAGTCCTGGTGGTTCCAAACATCTTCTACTTACGGATGATGGAGGCCACTGTGCTCATTGGAACTTTCAGAGTAGCAGCAATTTTTCTGTAACCTTTCCCAGCCTTGTGCCTCGTAACAATCCTTTCTCAGAGGTCTACAGACAATTCCTTTGTCTTCAAGCTTGGTTTGTGCTTTGACATCCACTGCCAACCCTGGGACCTTATATAGACAGGTGTATGCCTTGTCGTGTCCAATCAGCTGGATTTACCAAAGCGATCCTCCAATTAAGCTGCTGAAACATCTCAAGAATGCTCAGTGGAAACAGAATGTACCTGAGCTCAATTTAGAGCTTCACGGCAAAGGCTGTGAATACTGATGTACATGTGATTTTTTTTATTTGTAATAAATTTGTAACAATTTCAAAAAATATTTTTTTCACATTGTCATTATAGGGTATTGTGTGTAGAATTTTGAGGAAATCAATTAATTTAATCCATTTTGGAATAAGGCTGTAAGGTAAACAAATGTGGAAAAAGCGCAATGAATACTTTACGGATGCACTGCAAGTAAGGATGCATTTTGTTTGTTTTTTGTTTTTTTACCAAAAAAATTGTCTGCAAATTTCTGGAAATTATCACCAGAAAATCAGTCATTTTATTGCAAAAGAAGAAATAAATCAACAAAAACAAATCACACAAAAAATGTATATTGCAAATAGCATTTCTTGTACTTTTATAATTCTAAACACAATGGATTGAAGTGAAAATATATATATATTTTTTTTAGAAAAACAAAGGATCTATGGATTCTTAAAAGCAATCAAGAATGATTTTTTCATTACAACCTTTTTAATTTTACTATCTATATATGCAAATTGCTCTTGTCATGCTAGCTGCTATTGCTATTGCTGTTATATTATGACTGTTCAATTCCATGGAATGTCTGTCATGACAAGAGATAAAACACTGAAGGCAATCGTACCAAACAATACTTGCTGTAAACAGGTTTTGGCTATTGGACAAATGTGCTTGATGGTTATTTGACAACCATACAAAACTAGTTATTTGTGTAAAGGAACAGGCATACAGGGCAGGCTGATGTCAAAATAGATTGATTTCACTTCTTAAAATGAAAGTCTTAGTGCTGTACTTTCATTCTAAAGGAGCACAGTTTCAGTAGTCACACAAAAGCAAGTTTCTTACCTAGCAAACCACCATATGATGACGACTGTTTGGGTGGCACTCCAAAAAACAGCTGTCCTATTCTATCCAGATACTGAGGACAAAAGAAAGAAGAACATAATGCATGTTATACATGTCCTACCTCAAGCTACATTAATAACACTGAGGTGAAATCTTTGTGTTATGCGTATTTGTGTGCATTAGCTTAGCAACATGCTAACTTCAAACTCTTCTGTAATCTGTAAGGAGACACGCTAGCATTATTTGTGCGTTGCTGTGCCTTGGGTTGTGTTCTGTGAGTTCTGGAAACACACAGCCAAGTATGAGTATCTTGTTTTAGTGCACTTTAGTGACTGTCTGAATGCATACAACCGCATAAATGATTCATTATGTAAGCACATCAAAATGTTTTTACCTCTGAAAACGGTCGAAAGTGGAGAAGCTCAAAATGTTTTAGATCTTATTTAGCATCATGTTTAGATTGACGATAGAGCATCTTGATGTAAACAAGGCCCGATATGCCCTGAGGTCTGCTGCACAATACGAGTTGAACAAAATCTGGCTTGCAGATTGCCAGATTGATGACAGGAGCGAATGATTTAAACCGTGTTTTTAATAAAAGCAACGGCACCCGATAGAAGGAATATTCTCCATATTAAAAGGAGTTTTTATCCTAACCAACACCTCGATTTGATATATTAGAAATGGCTTCTATTTCTCACAGCTGAACAACAGAAAACTGACAATGATCACCTCAGGTAAACCTCATGAAAGCAGCAGATAGTTCACCTCAGATCTTGAAAATAAAATAAACCGTTTGAAATTGAACTTTATAAACACATATGAGTGATTTAGCATCTACATTTAATATTGTTAAAGAGGTTTCATAATATTTATATAATTTGCGAATTAATAACCTCACGTGGAACTGAATCTGTCTTATTTTGGAGTCTGCTACTGTCCACCGGAGGTCGCATTTCGGTCACGCACACATGCCATCAAAGCCTTTCTTAATGAATGAATTAAATATGTGGTTTTCCACCAAAGCAACCCGCAATCCAAGGTGCTGAAATATAATTAGCTTAACTGACATTGGGCAGGTTGTAATGGTCAAAACAAAGAGCATTCCAGCACAGAAAACACAGATTCAAAGCAGAATATCTGACTTCAACGTTGTTTTTCAGATAAACAAGAATGTTCACTTTTTTTTTTTTTTTGACTCTAATGGCCCGTTTCCACTGAGTGGTACAGTACGGTACGGTACGGGTCACCTTTATCAGGCTTGCGTTTCCACTGCAAAAGGGTACTCTTTTGGTGGGCGTGGTGTACGACAAAGTTTGTCGACGTCATTTTCGCTCGAGGAAATGTCTACAGTGAAGCTTTATGGGTCGTTCACAAATCATACGAGAAACACTTCTCACAAAACAGATTCTTTATTATACACACAAACACTGGTGTAAAAATGTCATTACTGACTGAACATGATCTGATTATAACTGCAGATCAATGATGCGAAATAGCCTACTGTCCGCGATTATATCAAATAAATAAATAAATGCAGCATATATGAACACATACAGCCCCACACAGTCTCCGATGTTACCAAATTACAGAAAAAAAACTACACACAGCAGCACAAGAGACAAGCGAAACCTCACGCGCTCGCGCTTATGGGCTCGTAGCCCATAAGAATCTGCTCTTCTCTTTGTGCCTCGCTTTGTGGACGTTCAAGACGTCGACAAGGTTTGTTTGAGCTCGGGTCGACCATGGCTCGTCATTATATGCTGATATTATTTCGGAGCATTGTCTCTCGGCTGTGTATTAAACATGGCGGGTCTTTTGTTTTCATTCTTGCTTGTTGTGCAAGCAAATGACGTATCTCTGTAAGCCAATAGCGTTCAGCTGCGTGTCTAGCTCCACCTTACAGCATGCTTTGGTAGGCTTGGGACCCTTTGCAAAGGGTGACTAAAAAGTGGTACGGTACGGTTTGGTTCGGTACGCTTTTAGACAGTGGAAACGGCCTTAAAAAGCGTACCGAACCATACCATATTGTACCGTACCGTACCACTCAGTGGAAACGGGCCAAAAGCGTAAAAGACTTTAATTTGGAGTAAAAAAAATGCACAGGGACTATCAGATGTGTAAGATCACAGCTAATTGGTCCATTCTGAGTTGGTGATCTCTGAAGCAAAATAAAACCTGATCTGGAGCAGGCTAGCTGCAGTGTAAGTTCCCATGAAAATCTGATTACTGATGAGAGTTTGTTCAAACTCAATGTGAACTTGCCTGGGTAAAAACCCAAAGCGGCTCAGTTATATATAGAGCAGCAGTTAAATATATTTTCTGTCTGTATTTCCATCTCAGTGCAACACCTGATTGAGAGAAGTTCTTTTACTAACTCACCTCATTATACATAGGGTCTTTCTTCAGTGATGGTTGATACTGCTCGCATAACACTGTGAAGACTGTCAACTTCCCCCTGAAAAGAAAGCCACAATCATCAAGAAATTAGGTTGATTGTTTTGTTACAGTTAAATACTGATGAGTCAATTAAAGATAAAGACATTTGGTCTTTTTCTGAGCTTTTCAACATAGTTCCAGATACACTTTGGAGACAATCTTGAGGTAACCCACCAGTTTTCCAAGTAAATCGGAATACTTCAGTAATTCTCATAAGCAGCATCCACAAGCTGCCTCTGCGCACAGCATACAGAGGTAACAAGGCAAGTCTGATGAAATAGATGACCAAATTTACTGAAATCCCTTCATCAGATTGATTTGAAAAGCAATGGAGTGTATCCTCTGCACAGACTGTAAAAGATATGGACATAGTATCCGTGACGTCACCTATAGGTTTCTGAAGAGCGCAGATGAAGCTATTCAACCATCGCAATTTTATTCGTGCGCACCCACCGGTGGTGACCAAATAAGGGAAAAGAGGCGGAGCGTCAGCGGAGCTACAAACACCTGCTAGCATTTTGCTTAGACTGGCTTTTCTTTAGGAGAAACACTTAATACTTCATTACCTGCGACTCGTTTGTGTTCTGACATTTGTGCTTGGTTGTATACATTATCAATAAAGTGTTTAGTCTTTTAAATACACTGTTGTAATACATTGAGCCACTAAACATTGTTCTTAGGATGTTTTCTACAGGAAGAAAACGCAAATTACTTCTAAATACTTCAAATGTAGTCTGTGTTAGTAAATGCAAGACTATTTATGAAATCCAGGCAGAACGCTGTATGACAACGTTTCAGACGACTGTTCTAGAGCCTACAGCTAATCAATCTGTCAGATTCTGGAAAACATTAAAGGTCTAAATTGGCCAATTTTACCATTGTAGTTAGTTAACATCTGGATTTTAATGAAGCCAGTCCCTAAAGGTGAGTCAATGAATTGCAGGTTGCTGCTTGATCCTTTGTTGCCCACAATATCCCACTATCTTCTATGATTCTGTGACAGCTTTAAAATAAACACTGTGTACATTTATTAAATCTAAGTTTCAATGCAGTAGTTTTTAACTAAAAATAGTCATGTGCATTGTATTTACATTATATCTTTTACATTATAGCATTCTAAAGAATGAGTCTGGTAGCTCAGGTATGAGAATCACTCATCTTTTGTCTTACTGACCATTGGCCTATCCCAAAGTAATGCTACAGCTCAAGTTCAAAGCACCCGCTGTACCTTTTGTCTCAGTGCAATACTGCCAGGCTTATTTGATTGGCACCTATAAATTTGACTGTTTGTTGATTAGACTACAGTGGGTGAAACTTCAGTGTCTGCACAAGACTTTGAATCACCCACTTCATTTACATTCATTCATTCATTCATTTTCTTTTCGGCTTAGTCCCTTTATTAATCCGGGGTCGCCACAGCGGAATAACCGCCAACTTATCCAGCATTTGTTTTACGCAGCGGATGCCCTTCCAGCCACAACCCATCTCTGGGAAACACATCCACACATTCACACACATACACTACGGACAATTTAGCTTACCCAATTCACCTGTACCGCATGTCTTTGGACTGTGGGGGAAACCGGAGCACCCGGAGGAAACCACGGGGAGAACATGCAAACTCCACACAGAAATGCCAACTGGCCTAGCCGGGGATCGAACCAGCGACCTTCTTGCTGTGAGGCGAACGTGCTAACCACTCGGCCACCGTGGCGCCCCACTTCATTTACATTCTTTGTTAAATGTTGTCAGGCCAGTTTCTTTGTCCCCATTTATAAGCACTATAAACCTAAAAAAATATACAAAATTTAGTGCAACACTGTTAAGACTTTAGTTAGACTTCTCTTAGACATTGTTAGATTCGTCAGACTTTTCTAAGATGACTTTGTCACAGCAACAATGGCGTGTTCTCAATAAGCTGATGATCTGAGTCAGGTGTGTTAAGTAAGGAAGACAGGAGAGGGGGGTCCTAGAGCTATGCTGCCTGATGTTTAGATTTAAAGTGTGAATGCACTGAGTAACTCACCCATCCACCGCCAGCAGGAGGAACCAGAGGAAATTGAGCAGAGGCTGAACGAACGGAGGACCCTTCTCTATAGACGGATGCTTCTGTGTGTATGTGGTGAACACCACCAGTGCACTTGTCTTGTTTTTTAGACAAAGGAACCTGTGGTCAAGACAAGATGCTGACATGAGTACTAACATAATAATGAGTACTAACATAATAATATGTAATATAATATAATAATATATTTATCACGTTCGTACAATATAATTATCACGTTATTGTGTGACAACTTTACTGTTTAGGCTACGTTTACCTGGTTACCGTACCAATCAGAGCGTGAGAAAATGTCTCGTTTTACAGAATTAATTAAGTTCTATTTTATGCTTGGATTGAGACATGGGGAAATTTTGCAGCTACTGATCAGCTTGGACAATGTTGTTATCAGCATGCGGACACTGAGAAGGAACCTAAAACGCATGGGGCTGTACAGGGAGAAGAATGAGTCTGATCCAATGGAAGTGGCTGCATTTCTTATTGATCAGCTCGAGAGACACGGGAGTTACTCGAGATACTATGAAAGTTTTTTCCTAACAAAATGAAAATTCAAATGCCTAAAAGATCAAATGATAAATCAAATGTTCAAACTATAAATCAAATGCTCAAATCCGCAACACAAATGATGAATCAAATTCTCAAACCGACTCTGCAAATGATGAATCAAATTCTCAAACCGACTCTGCAAATGTTGAATCAAATCCTCAAACTGACTCTGCAAATGTTGAATCAAACCCTCAAACCGACTCTGCAAATGTTGAATCAAATCCTCAAACCGACTCTGCAAATGGTAAATCAAATCCTCAAACCGACTCCGCAAATGGTAACTCAAATCCTCAAAGGCTTTGAGGCTCCATGGATACAATGCATTCAATTATGTTCAGTTAAGTTGTCACTCAGAGTACTGTCCAACCATTTACTGAAATATATCGATCCTTATGGTGTTAAGCAAAGACCCAAAAAACGTCGAATACGACGGATGTATGTTAATCCTCTACCAAATTTCATGTGGCACGTCGACTCAAACTGAAGCCCGAATCTGCTGCAAAATTTCCCCATGTATTAAAATAGAACTTAATTAATTCTGTAAAACGAGACATTTTCTCACGCTCTGATCGCACCAGGTAAACGTAGCCTAAACATTAAAGTTTTCACGTAATAACGTGATAATAATATTGTACAAACATGATATTATATTGTAAGAAAGTGATAATTATATTGTACAAACGTGATATTATATTGTAAAAACGTGATAATTATATTGTACAAACGTGATAATTATATTGTAAGAACGTGATAATTATATTGTACAAACATGATATTATATTGTAAGAACGTGATAATTTATTGTACAAACGTGATAATTATATTGTAAGAACGTGATAATTATATTGTACAAACGTGATAATT
>CAIGQQ010000153.1:3003487-3032875 GCA_903798035.1 Danio albolineatus
TATATTGTACAAACGTGATATTATATTGTACGAACGTGATAATTATATTGTACAAACATGATATTATATTGTAAGAACGTGATAATTATATTGTACAAACGTGATAATTATATTGTAAGAACGTGATATTATATTGTACAAACGTGATAATTATATTGTAAGAACGTGATAATTATATTGTACAAACGTGATATTATATTGTAAGAACGTGATAAATATATTGTACAAACGTGATAATTATATTGTACGAACGTGATAATTATATTGTACAAACGTGATATTATATTGTAAGAACGTGATATTATATTGTAAGAACGTGATAAATATATTGTACAAACGTGATATTATATTGTACAAACGTGATATTATATTGTAAGAACGTGATAATTATATTGTACAAACGTGATATTATATTGTACGAACGTGATAATTATATTGTACAAACGTGATATTATATTGTACGAAAGTGATAATTGTATTGTATAAAAAAATATATTTTTTTAATCTGGATGGCAGCTCTACGCTTCCGTACCTATAAAATAGGCATTATTACAAAAAATTATAACAATTACTAAAATAAAAAGTGTAGGTTATTTATATCAGGCAAATTAGTTGATAAGTCATTTCTAATGGTGTACAAATATTTTGCAGCCAGTATATTTTGTTCTCTCTGAGAATATAGTAACGTTTATCTGAGTCGTTTATTAAACAACTAATCATTTATTGTTTCTCTCGTGGCTGTGAGGGTGCAGTCAGCTGCAAAAAGGTAATGCAAAAATGCATACCAAGTACAGCAACTATAGAAAGCGAAAGTAAAACCAGAATCCCAGGCATATAAGTAGTTTTAGAAACTACAGTCCGATGCATGTTGGCGCATCTCTGAGGGTCTGCAGAGCACGTGACTGTCTGTGGGAGTGTTGACAGAACCAGCAGTAGGAAACGTGCAAAGCGAGAGAAGATTTTTCACTGATCAATCTATCGTGAATGTTTGGCTTTCTTGGACGGATACAAAAAAAAGTGTAAAAGGATGATAATAATAGTATTATTCATGTGTCACCATCAAATATTCTTGAGCAGCCTTAAATATACCTCAGCGGTCTAATATATTGTACTTGGGAAGCCCCGCTCAGTTTAATGTATAAAATTACTACATATTGTTTTAAATTTCCCCCCAAAAAATTGTATTTTTTTTATACAGATGACGTCAGAATTATTAGCCCCCCTTTGAATTTTTCTTTTTCTTTTTTAAATATTTCCCAAATGATGTTTAACAGAGCAAGGAATTTTACACAGTATGTCGGATAATATTTTTTTTCTTCTGGAAAAAGTCTTATTTGTTTTATTTTGCTTAGAATAAAAGCAGCTTTTAATTTTTTTAAGAACCATTTTAAGTAGGGTTGGACGATACTGCAAAATTTAGTATCGATCTGATACCAAGTAAATACAGGGCCACTATCGCCGATATTGATACCGATACCGATACCGATACTTTTACATTAAAAAGCATGCACTTGAACCTAAATGTACTTTTCTGTAGGGGAGAACAGTGTGTGATAATTTATGAGTTGAGTGCTCTCAAAGCAGCTATAATTAAATGCATATGTTAAAACCCAGGACAATTTTTGAACACTTTTAAGCCAAATAAAAACATTTTTATTATCGTAACGATCTGGATTTGCAAACACAAACTTATTATTAGAGAACAATGATTTTTTTTTAACTTTACTTTCTCAAATTGGCATCAACTAATACAGAATGTCCTATATAACTGAAATATTAATTTCATCACTGTAGCTAGCTACCTACATATTCATTGCCTCTCCGAAACGACTCGGCCAGTGACCTCTGTCTCAGGGCTGGCACTGCTGTGGGTCTGTCTAGAGGAATGACCTCCTCTTTCTCCTTTTTTGCAGCTCGGCGTTCTCTTTTTCATGTTTTTTTGTTTTATGTGTTTGTGTAGATTTGTGGTGTCGCCAGAGTATCGAATAGACTTTTTTACAAACATCGCAGTTTGCAATATTTTCGTTTACTGCAGTAAAATAACTCCAAACAGCGCTCCTCTTTCTTTCCGTCATCTCAAAACAGCAAAAAGTGCTCGCGCTTTGGCGCTGCCGAGTCACGTAATGAAAGGACAACTAGAGCAGAGAGAAACAACAGTGCATACAAGTTATAAAAGGAGTGGGGTATTTAGAGACATGTCCGCTGTTTTACGAAATAGGAGCAATGTACTTTAGTGTAAATTAAATAAAAGTTTTGATCTCGGAAGGCTACTATCGATTCGATATCAATACCAACGTTGGTATCAATACTGTCGATATTAGGATCGATCCACCCACCCCTAATTTTAAGGTCAAAATTATTAGCCCCTTTAAGCTAATTTTTATTTCGACAGTCGACAGAACAAACCATCATCATACAATAACTTTCCTAATTACCCTAACCTGCCTAGTTAACCTAATTAACCTAGTTAAGCCTTTAAAAGTCACTTTAAGTGGTATAGAAGTGTCTTGAAAAATATCTAGTCAAATATTATTTACTGTCATCATGACAAAGATCGAATAAATTAGTGATTAGAGATGAGTTGTTAAAACTATTATGTTTAGAAATGTGTTCTCTCTGTAAAAAAAAAACTTATCTCTGTTAAACAGAAATTAGGGAAAAAAATAAACAAGGAGGCTAATAATTCAGGGGGCCTAATAATTCTGACTTCAACTATAATTTGAATTTTTATTTCAACCAACAATCATTGTAGCAAATTAGATTAAAAAAGTTGAATAAAAGTCAAAAAGAGGTAATAAATAATCTGTAATAATATAGTAAAATAATAATGTATATTTTGTCATTTAGGAGCTAAAAGCCCCAGTCTATATTCACGTCCATACACTACTCATTTCTCCTTTTGTATATTGCAGCCATCAAAGTAGTCTTGAACAGCATTAGGGAGTGTATAAATGACAATCAGTCTTGTTTTGTTCTCTAGATGAAACACCAGAACTCACTGTAAGACGGCCTGCGCTACAAACATGTCCACCTCTCCATGAAAGCCTCGTGCTGATGAATACTCCACCAGCATCTGTGCACAGCCTTCCCCATCAGACGAGCGCAGGAAATGATAACGGGATTCACTGTAGTTTTGTTCTAAATTCAAACATATACGGTAAATATACACATTCTCAGAGCAGCTGCTGGTTTCTTTTTCAGATTATTTTGTGCGTCTGTTCTACCTTTCCACAATGTGAGCGCCAGCAGCTGGTGCAGTTTGGGGTGGCCCAACTTTCCTGATCCTCCCGATGACCACTTGATCGCTCTGGAGACAAACGCCACCCGCTCTGGTGAATTTGGGTCCATCAGGCTGAAGAGTTTAGCCAGATGCTCTAGGACAAACATCAAGGATGTATTCATTCAATTAAAAGGCCGTCACATAACTGCTTCCGTGTAAGACTGTTCAAAAATATATATTTATTAGTAACACTTAATTTATCATTTCTGAATCTGTTCAGAGGATCTACCGCATTTTTAGCTTAGCTTAGCACAGATCATTGAATCGGATTAGACCGATAGCGTCTCACTCAAAAACAACCAGAGTTTAAATAATATTTCCTATTTAGGCTTGAGACTTCTCTATATTGTGTATTTAAGGGAGTCGCACAACCGATGCGCTGCTCGGTGACACACAGCGTCATGCTATGCAGTGCCATGCATTTTAGAATTCTAAACATAGATTTCAATCAGAGTACACACACCAGCGCCGCAAGTCGTTGGCTGTCCGTGGCGCCCAGCTACAACTCAGGACATTTTTCATATTTCTGCTGCGTCCGAATAGTTTCATTTTAAATAGCGTGCAAATGTGTGCGTCTAGTGTGTGATACTTCCGGCTGTCATGTGCGCGCGATGTTGCAGCGCATCTGGTGTGCGACATCTTTAAGACTGACGGGAAAAAAGTTGCTATTTTCTAAGATGATATAGCTAGTAACTATACTGTAATTTTATATTACACCGCACCTGAAAATCACCAATTTAAAAAATGGGGGGTTCCTTTAAAAAAAGACAATAAAATCCTATTGTTAAATGTACTTTTAATTTCAGCATCAAATTTCTATTGATTTTTTGTAAAAGTTTTACACCTGCACCATATGATGTCTGACAAATAAAAGATCAATTGAACATTTATTCAACATTTTTTTAAAAATCAATTACGTACCATTAAGCAAAAAATATATATATATACATAATTAAATTCATATTTCTTCAAATATTTTTTTAATTAATCATGTGAATTAAATTTCAAATGAATATGAAATAGTGTCCTTAATAAATCTTGTCTAAAAACATTTACTTTTTTTTGTGACTTTATGAATTAATTAATGCATTCATTCAATTAATCCTTGTTTACTCTGTATCTATTTATTTACTATTTTTGAGTTGCATTAAACTCTTTGAATCTAATTTGCTACAATGATTATTGCCTAAAATTATATCTATTTATATTCAGATATATGAATCACATTATATCTACATTTATTCATTTTCTTTTAGCTTTCTTTCACCTATACCACATGTCTTTGGACTTGTGGGGGAAACCGGAGCACCCGGAAGAAACCCACGTGAACATGGGGAGAATATATATACATACACATACATATATATATATATATATATATATATATATGTATACATATATATACACATATATATTCATTCATTCATTCCTTTTCTTTTCATGCAAAAAAGAAATGCAAACTCCACACAGAATTGCCAACTGACCCAGCCGCGGATCGAACCAACGACCTTCTTGCTGTTAGGGCAATGTGCTATCCACTACGCCACCGTGGCGCCCTATATATATTCATGAATTAATTTTCTTTTCAGTTTAGTCTGGGTTCGCCACAGTGGAATGAACTGCCAACTTATCCAGCATATGTTTTATGCAGCGGATGCCCTTCCAGCTGCAACCCATCACTGGGAAACACCCATACACCCTCATTTACACACATAGACTAAGGACAATTTAGCTTACCCAATTCACCTACATCAAATGTCTTTGGACTTGTGGGGGAAACCGGAGCATCCGGAGGAAACCCACGCAAACACAGGGAGAACATGCAAACTCCACACAGAAATGCCAACTGACCCAGCCGATGCTCGAACCAGTGACCTTCTTGCTGTGAGGCGATTGTGCTAACCACTGCACCACTATGACACCCATAGATATTTAAATATATAAATATATAATTTTAAAACAAAATTTATAGGGATTATATATATATATATAAAGTACTTGCAAATATACAGTGAAATGTCACTGTCCTGTACAAATGGAACATAGTTGTTCTGAGCTGTGCTTCTGGAAATTTGTGAAAAGAATTAGTGATTAAATGTAATTACATTTAAAGTGATTCAAAGCATATTGTTTGCTATATACGAAACAGTAGGAAATAGTGTATAATTGTAATGATATTTATATCATTTTTTCTATTGTTCCACTAAATAAAAGCATGTTAGTGGGTGACTTTTGTCATTTGTTTAGATTCTAATGTCAAATTCTAAAGAAGGGGTGCCCAAACTTTTTCATATGAAGGGCCAAAAACTAAATATCATTGATAGCTGTGGGCAAAAGGTACATATACCAAACTACAGTATATTACATTAAAGCTGCCATGGCTAATTTCCAAGATATTTAATAATATTTCAAAGTAAACAAAAAAAAAACGTATTTTAAACGGTAACTAATGCAGTATAACTATTTAAATGATAACTCAATGGAATAAAACCCATAAACATTTACATTTATAACACAGTGGAGTTCAATGCTGAATACACTAGTCTAGCAAAATCTGCCTTTGACTTGATCACCAAAGTCTCTGGATTGTCGGGTGAGTATATTTAAACAAAATCTGATTCATTTACACCATTTCATTGAAACATTTAGTTTCAGTCAGCTTTTTTAAAAGAAAACACACAAACAAACAAACAAAAGCCTACATTAAATTTGAATTGACATTAAAAACCATCCCTATTGTTCCAATAGTATCTGTATGCAGCCTTTATGATGCAAGCTGAGACTGCCTCTCTCACGATGCAATGTCAGACACAATGCACTGAATGGAGCTCTTGACGTCATCGTGAGGGTAGGGTTAGGGGTGGGGTTAGGTGAGCCCATTAAAAAGCACTGGATGCAGCTCAGATTGCACTGCACCAAGTCTGCAGCCAGACCCCTCTCCATCATTCTCCCTCTTTTCTCAGATGGGATGGTGGGCCAAATCAAAGGTTACCATGGGCCAACTTTGGCCCCCGGGCCCTAGTTTGGGCATCTCTGTTCTAAAGAATCTACTAGGCATGGGACGATAACCGATTTCAAGGTATACCTCGGTATGGGATAGTCAAGGTTTTGATACCGCCGAAATATTCTGCTATACCGTTCCTAAGGCATGTGTAAGATTTTTTATTTACTTTTTTTTGGTTTGTTTTTTAGGTGTAAATTGTAAAGAAATCTGTTATTCAGCCTGACATGTTTACTGCCCCAAAACATTTTAAACGTTTTTCAAAATAAAATATATTGTGTTTAAAGGGGAAAAAGGTTTTGTTTTATAGCCAGAGATTTAAAAATAATATATTTTAGAGCAGAAAACAATACCGTGAAACCGTGATATTTTTATCCAAGGTTATCATACCGTCAGAATCTTATACCGGCCCATGCCTAGAATCTACACAACTTAAAGCTGTATTACACATTCATAGATTTGATGTTTTTTGTTTTTGACCCTAAATCGAATGAAATAAACCACCAACCCTACATTTCTGTCAAAACAATAATACCAATAATCACCAACACAAATGCTTCAATAGTGTAATTTTCAACAAACCCACCTAGTGTTTCATCATCTACTTTGGCCTCAGATTTCTCCAGGGACTCTAGTACCAGCATGGACAGATCTGAAGCACTGTTTTGCTGTTTTAGGAAACAATTAGCACAAAGATCGGACTCAAAGAGGGAAAACAATTCTAACAGTGTAGCGCAGGGCTTCAGTGTAGGGCTGCACAATATATAGATTCAGCATCGATACTGCAATGTGCAAATCTGCCATGTTACATTGCAGAATCTGCAATATCCAGTTGGTAATATAATAACCAGCCACCGCAGTTTAGAACATGTGGAAAGTTAAACCCTAATAAAGTGAATTATTTTAATCTGGATGCGTTTTTAAGACCCGTGACTGAAGATTTCAAGCAAATTTAAACCAAGTTATAACGTTTAAAGATTTATTTTGTTTCATTATTTATGCAATGAAGATTATAGTGTTACTCTACATATGATTATTGAATTTCTGTATCTCAATACTGTTCGAATCCACAGAAAATCATAAAACATTTTATTTATACCTTTATTCAGTTGAACTAATCTATCCTTCACTTACTTTCTTGCATTTTACACAGAAACTCCCCTACAAAAACAACCCCAATCAATCTAAAATGATGAACTTTTACAGTTTAGACTTACAAGTCATCTTGTGAAATTCTACTCGTATTGCAATATCAGACAAACAAAATATCTCAATGGCAGTTTTTTAACAATATTGTTGCAGCCCTATTTCAGTGTATTCATGACAAGGTAGATTACAGCCTCTTGCAGACATTCAGCTGCTAATAGAGGAACACATACCTGATTATAGCTAAAGAAGAGCAACGCTCCATTATACATCAACTCTCTGGCCTCCGCATGCTTTGCTTGTGACAAGTACCTGCGTCCAAACACAGAGGAAAGGGTTAGTCAGTGGTGATGAGTAACCCTGAAAAAAATACACTAACATCCTTAAATAACCAGTCGTCCACCACATTATATTCCGCCATGCTCTTTAAAGCCTGTGCGAGACCAAAATTTACAATGTTTTTTTTTTTTTGCAAGCACACATCGTGTTTCTTTATGTGTTATAGAATAAATAAGTGTAAGATAATTCAGTGGGGGAAAAAAAATTTCTTTTAGTAATCTTGGTTTAGTAAATTTGGTTTTATATTGGCACATTCATTCTAGTTCAAAATGTAGCTGCTAGAGTGCTTTCTAGAACAAAGAAATATGATCATATTACTCCAGTTCTTTCAGCATTGCATTGGCTCCCCATTAAATATCGTATAAATTTTTACATTTTACTGACTACCTACAAAGCCCTGAACGGCTTGGCTCCCCAGTATTTGCGGGAGCTCCTGGTTTATTATAGCCCATCATGTCCTTTACGCTCAATTAATTCTGGACAATTGATTATTCCCAGAATATCAAAATCAACTGTAAGCGGTAGGTCTTTCTCTTATCTGGCACCTAAACTCTGGAACAGCCTTCCTAGCACAGTTCGGGAAGCAGACACACTCTGTCAGTTTAAAACTAGATTAAAGACACATCTTTTTACATTAGCATACACATAAAACACAAATGCTTTTGAATCCAAATCCTCTAAAGGATTGGTAGTCTGTATTATTTAGGGCAACTGGAGCCGGGAACACTCCCCAAAAGACATTATAATTTGAACGGCATCTGCGCTCATGTTAGTCTGTTTTTTTATTACTCCCAAGGTTTCCATAATTCTGGACCAGGCCGTATCCTGAGAAGCTGCTGTGGTGGTCATGGAGGAGTGGAGGGCATGAGACTGATCCCTGTAAGACGATCCCTGTGACAGACGAGTCCTCGCATTATTCCCGAAGGGCCAGCCTGTTCACCAGCCGGTGACCCACCTGTGGTCTCTCCGTGATGGATGTCCAGCGTTCTCCAGCCCCGACGCCTAGACTGCAGCTCTGCACAAGACGTCTGGCCATAGGAGAACTGGTCTTGCCCAACTGAGCCTGGTTTCTCTCTAGGTTTTTTAATTCTTCACTCAACGTCAACGTCAACGTCAATTGGTGAAGTTTTTTCCTCGCCGCTGACGCCTCTGGCTTGCATGGTTCGGGACTTGTAGGGCTGCGCATCGATGGATTACTCTTCAGTGTTTGGACTCTCAGCAGTGATTATTAAACCATGCTGAAATGAACTAAACTGAACTTCAACACTGAAAACTGGACTGAAACTTTTTATAATGCATGTGAAGCTGCTTTGACACAATCTACATTGTAAAAGCGCTATACAAATAAAGATGAATTGAATTGAATTGACATGGTCCCTATTTTGTTTACCACGGTACTTTGAATATTCGGTCTGAAATCACCTGCAAGTATGACTTGAAAAACAACATTAGCACTGTTTATTTTTCCGTGAACAATGTTGTACTTTGATAGTCTTTGGCCGCTATCGCTAATAATATTTAGCAAAGTATACTTTACTGAAGTTGTATTGTTAAGGAGGAAGTCTGAATGTGCGAATATAAAACCAACTTTACCTCAATCCTGTTTTTCTCTGTTTCTCTGTTGTCTCATCAGTTTGACGTCTTTAACTACGATATTCTAGAATTCTCTCGTCTTGGCCATGACTTACCTTGCAAGTATTACTAGTATTCAGATTAAAGTGCAGTTTAAAGGCTTAACATGGATAAGTTAATTAGGCAAACTGTAAGACAATGGTAATTTGTTCTGCAGCCAAGCTAACTACATAAATGCATTCTTAAGAAGGCTAATAATATTGACCCTTTATTAAAAAACTGCTTTAATTACAGTCAAACTTCTCCATTCTCCATTATAAAACAACAATATTATAAAAAAAAAAGATTACATTTACCTTGATCCATTTAACAGTCCTTGGGAAATATTGGATAAAGAATAATCATTTCATAAGGAAGGCTACTTATTTTGCCATTAACTTCTCTATAATGTATCTATATCTTCTTTTGAGAGCGAGAGATGACTGACATAAATGAGTACATATTAAATTATAAATACATAGTTTTTTATGCATGTTTCTTTAATGCTGGTTGTACCTTGTACTAAAACATTTATATAACTAATAAAGAAACCATAATGAAACCTATTTTTTTTCCATAACATTCTTCTCTCTGATCCATTATGATCAGGATAACTGTTTCACACTCACATTTCTTTCTTTTTTTTTCTTTATCATCAAATATCTAGTCTATGTTTATTTGATGATGTAGTTTGTTTCTCAACAGTAAGCTAAATGTGCCATTTTGATTGAGAGCTCACTAGTATTTGTCATAATCGTTTTCTAAATAGGTAGCTAACTAGGTTGAGACCATTATGGTTAATTTTTGCTAGGCTCTTTACAGCCGCTCGCCAGGCTTTGAGACTGTGATGTCCAAAATGCTGCTTAGGTAGCCAGCTCGCAAGTTTTACAGTATGAACGCGTGTATGCTAAAATAGACAGCAGCTCGTTATGTTAAGAGACAATGATGCTCAAAATTGCTGTCTATTTAGGCAGCTTACTACACACAGCAGGTCAACAAAAGGAATGAATGGCAGATATATACTGTTTTATGAAATATATTCTGTCTTGTCTTTATGCTTTCGAGAGAAATATCTTCCTTCAAAGAGAAGGACTTTAAACATGATGCAAATTTCACAACACTGCTGTTTTACGAGCTTTATTGCTATATTACTGAAATTCTGAGAAATGCTCAAACTAATCTGATTTTCGTATAATATGTCATTGCGTTCTAGTATTATATTATTATATTTCGCTCATATAAGATATTACTCAGCCGGGAAATTTGTTAATCAACCTTATTCTTCTGATTAGCATGTAGCTAAACAGGCTCACGCTATTCTGACGCGAATGACGTAGGAAATGGCCAATAAGTGATAAGATAAAAGCCCAGGGGCGGGTCAGAAGGAGCAATCGACCAATCAGAGCATCGAATAAACGTGCTTCGTTGACAACCAGAAAGATCTGGAAGCGACAGGGCCCCGGCCAGTCAGTGTAATTCTGTGATAAACGATAAAACTGACCTGAAGAATAGTGTGCGGTACATCTGATGTGCCTCATAATAATCTCCTCTTTCCACACTGGCTCTCAGTTTGCCTTCCACTCGCTGTACTCCTCCACGGTTCCTCGCGCTGGAGCTCTTCAGAGACTCCTGCTCCGACATGACTGCTCCGACCAACCGAACGCGAACACTGAGCCTTCAGACTCGCCGTACTTCACATTGACCTCCACAGACGGACGCGTACCTCTTTTCTTATACCGTTACATTTGTTCTATTATCATTACGAGAAAACACTAAACGACAGTTTGGAAAGAAAAGGGATTAAAATGTTTTACTAATGAGCAAATTAAGCAACTATAAATGTACTTTATTAATATTGTCAAAGATAAATCAACTAGCACGGTGCATCAGATAAGAAGTGAACGAGCATACATCGCCGTCTAACGATATGAAATATGCGTGAAATTTATCAAAACAGCATTTTTAAAACCACTTTACATGACAAGAGAGACGAGATTATTAGTTTAAATACAGAATATACTTTATTATTTTCATTTAAACATTTATGGTACATATAAAACAGATTTTCTGTAAAATTGCGTTACAATTAATATGAAAACATTTGTATTAAAATGGCAAACCAAACAGCAGAAAAACAAGCACGAAAACAGTGAACCTTTCTTTTATATGTAACAAAACAGGCGGAATGTACACATTTACTGTGCTCAAATCCCTGAATTCACAGGATTACAGTGCAGCTTAATCTATGGGGGATTAATTCTTCCCCCAAAGACGATAAATATCAACCATTGTGTTAAGAGGTCATGGATTCATCACTCAATGTAGAAAACAAAATTACAATTTCATGTAAACAAATTTTACTATGAGCAGCACTGATCCTTGGTCTGTTTTCAAATCTAGAAAGTGTGCTAACAATTTAAAGACATCTTCATTGGAAAAATAAATTGTGTGTCAAGTGAAAATACAATACAAAAAAGCAATAATTGTGCAGCTTTGTTCCTTCATACTGGTACTTGGGTCTGTCTGGGTGGAATTGGTTTGGGGACTCCTGGCCCTTGTCTGTAAGATTGAGAGGCAGGTCAGATCAGTCATAATCTCAAACATTGTTTTGAAACAAGAAAATCAGATTATGTTTGTAATTTATTATTATTTTTTTTAATTCAAGGGTCAAAGACAGGACATACTATTTCAGTGTCTGTATCAGATTAAATGTACACAAGTCATTTTATATGTACAGTTGAGTGCAAAATTATTAGCCTTCCTGTGAAATATTTATTATTTTTCAAATATATATCAAGTAATATTTAATGGCGCATAAGCATTTTCACAGTATTTCCGATAATATTTTTTTGTTCTGGAGTAAAGTCTTATTTGTTTTATTTTGGCTGAAATAGAATAAGTAAAAAATTTAAATTAAGGCAAATATTATTAGCCCCCTTAAGCAATATTTATTTTTCTACAGAAAAAAACATTATTATACATTGACTTGAATAATTATCCTAATTTGCCTAGATAATCTAATGAATTAAAGTTTTTAAATGACACTTTAAAGCTGAATACTTGTATCTAGTAAACTATTATGCACTGTAATCATTGCTAAAATTAGTTATTTTAACTATTTACTCGGTTAAATCGAACTTGGAAAATATAAAAGAATATAAAAGACTATAATTGTATATAAAGCATATTAGCTTTTAGTAAATGGTCAACTTTAAATGTTTCAAACAACTATTATGTAAATAAGATGTAATATGTGGGTGATAGCATTTCATAATTTAGCATAACATATTTAAGTACGTAATGAAACAGCATTATTCAGACCTGTACATATTGAAATATATTACAAATAGTGATCTGAAGGATATTTTCAAAGTGTAAAGACTTGAACTAAGGCTGGGCAATTTGGCCTAAAATCAAAATCTCGATAAATTGAACATTTTAACTTGATTATGATTAATGAATTATTATTTTATTTATTTATTTTATTTTTTATTTACCCACTACCTGCAGGAGAGCCGTAAGGGACCGCTGCATTGTGGAACGGGTGGTGGTTGAAAGTTAGGACCACGACAACCTAATCGTCAAGCACAGAAACTGGCAATCATTGTCAATGTAGTGCAAAGGTGCAAAGGTCTTTTTCTGAGAGGTATGCAATCACACGAAGGCTTCGCCAGACCATACCAGTGCATTCGACGCAGAAGTATAAATCAGCCTTAACAGAGCGGGGTCACATGACACGCGGTAGGGAAAATAATTGAAAAAGAATTGACTTGGAAAAATGTTATCCATTTTTTTTTTCGATTAATCGCCCAGCCCTAGCACGAACACTCACCTGTCCACCGCAAATCTGACTAAACTGATTGCATGCTTCATTTAAATACTCACTATGCATCTGAAAGGAACATTCCTAAAATAATTTTTGCCATAAAGTCCGCTGCAAAAATGTATGACCAAGGCTTTCCAGCACTCAGATTTCATTGCATATTTTTTCTAAATCCTTTTTGTTTTGTTTTTTAAACACAAAAAAGGTCAGCACAGAAATGATTAAATCTATTCCTAAAGCTGTATTGCATTTTTATTTTGATGCCTGTGAACCTTTCATCTTTGATTTTTTTTTCTCCATTTTGTAATTGGTAACCTAGTTTCTGATTGGTATTGGTGTTTCAAAATAGTTACAAAAGTATATTCAATACGGCTCTCTGAGTTACTGCTATTGCCTCACAGCAGAAAAGTGTTTTTCCATGACGCTGCAATGCAGTTGTGTTTTTGTAGCATGTTATTAGGGTATTTTGATTGGTTGCTTAGTCTTTAATATTCTGAGTATGTTTTTAAGAGCACATCTCCCTTTCCAAATATGCAGAAAAGCCTGCAGGACCAGTTTCAGACCAAATATTTGAGACTTAAATAAGATTCATAGAAGTATTTCTGACAGTGTAATAAGAAATATGTTGCTTGTAACACCACCAATAAGAACAGACAGCAGAGAAAAACTTGAGCCTGATATTTCTAGTGAATACCTTGGTTGAGTTACTGTGGTATCCTGTCGATACTTTGGTTCAGTTGGCTGAAAAACAAATAAGTACAGTTATCATAATAATCTATTATTGGTCTTATAAAAATGCCAGATGTAACTTTGTTTAGCAATAGTGGCACATTAAAGTAGCTGTCAGGACAAAGTGAAATGGAAATGAAAGCAGGGCATAATGATAGTAATCATATCACATCCCTAAATTATTTTCACAGAGCAGTACACATCTGTAGCCCTGTTTCTATTTTGAGTATTAATTCATCATTTGGCAGTGAGATAACCTGTGAGTGGTTTGCTGTTTGAACCTCTGTCATCGGCTGTGGAGCAGACGCTCTTGCTGCATTGCCATTTGCTTGCACGTTTGACGGGGCATTCGAAGAACCATTTGCTGCGTTCGTTGGCCTGTTGTAAAACATTAAATAAAATATTAATATCAGAAGATTTTAAAGGAATTTTCAAACATTGACTAATTTACAGGGTTCATACACATTTTACTACTAAAATTTAATTACTTTTCCAGGACTTTCAAGTAAATGTCCATGACCTAATGTGTCATGTAATGTTTATGTATACATAATGATGCCTCTTCAAAGTTATTACAGCATATCATAAAACATGCAACAATCTATTTAGTTTAAGTTCATCTTTATATCTATGTAAAATGTATTCAGATAATGTTCACACAGCACTAATAATGTGAGAGCATGTGTTTGACCATGGACAGAAAAGAAGTAAAGACAACTAACCTATATTTAAGTATACAGACATTTGTTAACTAATGCTCTATGACTTTTCCAAAACTTTGTGGGTTTTTTTAGTTTTTCCAAAACTTTAACCATGACTTTTCCAGGTTTTTCATGACCGTGTGAACCCTGTAATCAGTTGCTTCACAATATTTCAAATCTGTATCTTCTCCACTTGCCACTCACAATCAACTAGGAAATTGTATATTTTTTTAAATATTCTAATAAAATCGTTCACATTTTCCACTTAAACATGCCTCTCATTACACAAAGTGACAGACTGTTACACAATAGCAGATCAGTGCTAAACTGTAAAAAATGCTGGCTTCCACACAATTCCTTTATGATGTCACAACCCAAACCAAGTTAACTTGATTGTTTATGATAAACAACTTTTCCATGACTGATAAATATATACAGTATATGTAGCAAAAAACTAAAACAAAAATGACAGAAAAAAGCATTTGATCTAGAAATATGGATTTGTTTACACCTGTTTTGAATTTTATCGTTCTTTTTATGTCATGGTGGGTTAATTTTTTTTAACTTCACAATATATTGCTTTAAAAGCAAGCATGTTTACTTTTTAAACATGAGAGCTTTTTAAACATGAAAACGATTACTTTTTAAACATGAAACATTTAAAAAGTAGAATTACAATGTCATTGTTTATTATAAAGCAGCTTTCCGGTTTGTCCATGTTATTTGGAGGATTGTGCTAAAGAAATCCCAGAGCCACACCTACTGTACTCATGACATCACAAAATGGTAGTAGTTTGGAGAGGTTAACTAGCCAGAGCGCACATTTCTGAAAATATATTTCATCCTTAAGCTTAGCCTTGGTCTGGTTTTGTTTAAAATGACTTTAGATCAGAACCAGGTTTCCCGATAAAGATAAAAGAGTTCTGTATGTGCAAAGTTAAAAATGCTCAATGCAATTCCACATGCATTTCCCAAAGAAAGGCACATAACATGATCGTGTGAGAACTCATTCCAAGTGCTACTTAGGAGTCGCTGTCCATTTCCAAAGTGCTGAGATATAACCATACATGGAGTCATGTCCTGTCTGTTCAACGCCAAAATTGTCATCTTATGTGGATCAAGACAAACATATATAAAGCACCTACATACAGACTAAGAAATTAGCAAAACGACTCGAAAAAATTTAATAAAATAAAAACCTTAAGTGTAAAGAACAAAAAGTTGTGCTTAAGAAATACCCAATACATGGGTAGCTTTCATGCACATCCATGCAAGTCATTGACAGATTTGCAATTATTTAATTATTTATTAAGTTTATCCATTTTTTTTTCAGTTTTTAAAACATATTCCTAATTATTTCATACATTTTTTTGTTTAGTCATTTAATATAGACGTGAATTTTTTTTTGTTTGTTATCTGGCCTTTTTCAATTGTTTTATTTGTAATTAAAATGAAAGAAGAGCAATAAAGTCTACAATAAAATACAATCAAAACATTTCATTATAATTACACTTGCACTTGAATAAAGTTACAGGTGTAATCTGCCAATTGTCCTCATAACATTGCCGTGGGGCTTTAACGATTACCTTTGAGTACTCATTGTGCTATTTAAGTTACATTGCTTTTGGGACACAGACCAAAACATTAAGATTAGTCACACAATAATTTTAACAATCTACTTATGTTTACAATACTTTCGGGAAATGCAGCCCAGGTTGTTTTTTGATTTCACTTTAAATATATCAGAACATCCAGCACTACTTTGTGGCTTTTTTTCTAGGTGGTAGAAAAGCGCAAGCCACAGTAAATATTCAAATTCCTTATTTGATTAAAATTAAAAACTTCCTCCATTACTTTCTAATAAGAAACAATATTACAACAGAAGTTGAACAGGACTGATCAGACATAAAAATGAATGCCGGAATGACTGATTTACCTTTTCCGTAAGGAAGGGCAGCCCTTCAGGAAGCGCTTGAGACTGTCTCTTCTGAACACGTACAGTAATACGATTATTAAAACCACCAAAATTGGTAACACCAGAAGAAAGAAGATCAACAGTCCATTTCTCAGGGAGTAATCTAAGGGGGGGAAAGAGGTTTAAATAAATGATGTAATCATTAAACGAATCTGTGTGATTTATTTGGTGAAAATGAAATGAGTGTGCTCTTACCAATCTCAGCAGGGCCGCTGTCAATACTGCCTCCTCTACCTCCTTTGTTACAGTTGGGTGGACCCCAGCCATTATTACAATGACAATGATATCGATCATTACACACCTGTGAGAACGCCACACAGCATTATAAAAGGGCGAGACTTGTGCTGTGTCCCAATTTACAAATTTATACTATGTCCTAAAAGTGTGTGTGTGTGTGCGTGTGTGTGTGTGTGTAACAGAAGAGTATGCAAGTTTGGGCCATACTACTTCCTCATTTCTTCCTCGTGTTGTTGCTTAGTTAAGGGTTTATACACATTTTTACTACTAAAATTCAATGACTTTTCCATGACTTTCAAGTAAATGTTCATGACCTAATGTTTCATGTAATGTCTACATATACACGGTAAATAATAAGAAAAGCTATACATGTCCAAGGTTATTACAGCATATCATAAAACATGCAACATTTAGTTTAAATGAATCTTTATATCAATGTAAAATTTATTCAGATAATGTTCACACAGCACTAATAATGTGAGAGCATGTGTTTGGCCATGGACAGAAAAGAAGTAAAGACAACCTAGAGACCTATATTTAAGTATACACATATTGTTCGACTAATTTCTATGACTTTTCCAAACCTTTGTGGGTTTTTCAGTTTTTCCCAAACTTTTCATGGCCTGGAAAATGCCATGTCAAAATTCCATGACTATCAAGGTTTTTCATGACCGTATGAACCCTGTTAGTTGCATGCCCTGTCAATCATCCATACACATCATCCACATTTCTGTCATATTTAATTTCCTATCTTATTGGAGATTCAGCAGCAGGTTAATCTGACATTCACGCATCTCTTTCATGCAGAGAAATCTCCTTAAGTCTTTGGATTTATACAAGTTTACATTGTTGTTGCAGATTAAATATAAATGGGAAAATGTGATTTAAATATTTTCCAGTTGCCTAGATATTAATTGTCACTCAAACAACTTTACCAAAGCCTCTTTACCTGATAGTTGGTCTCACGCATCTGATATTTTTGTAGTTTGTTCACACTTTTTTTTTTAACCAGAGTTTGTTGTTCTAATCTAATTCACATCTAATTCACATCCAATGCACAATGTATTGTGGCCAACATTAACGATTACAGTTTGGACAGCTCTACACATCAAATTTCTACCAGAAATAGTAGACATCCTGAAACCTTTGGTATACTCTTTTCAACATACTATGGTTTTGGACATACTAATTCTAATTTCAAATACTATTTAGGATACATAGTATGCGCATTGAGACCGCTGACCACTGCTCATATTATGAAAAGTACAAATAAGAGATTTTAAAAACTAAGGAATAACACTGATTTACATTAACACCAGAAATAACTTACCCCGTTATTGTTGCAGTCTCTCTGGGCATCACATTTCCTACTCTGATCCATAACGGAAGAATTAAAACAAGTGAAGTTCGCACAAAGCTGGGAGAAAAAGAGAATGTTTTTTAAAGGTTACAGCCTCACCCTCACTTCAGACAATCTGGTGAAGTGAAGAAAGGGGATTTAAAGGACACCTATTTTACCCCTTTTTCAAGATTTAATATAAGTCTTTTGTTTCTCCAGAATGTGTCTGTAAAAGTTTCAACTCAAAACACCCATTATTTATTATACCTTTCAAAATATATTGGATTTTCTGCTCTGAACAACCATGTAGCTATTTTTGGTTCCTGTGCCTTTAATTGTCCCCGCCCACCGTTCCCACGTGCCTGTCAGAGTGTGCCTTAGGCCCCGTTTACACTAACGCGTTTTCGTTTTAAAACGCATAAGTTTTGCTACGTTTACGCCATCCATCCACACTACACTGGAGTTTTTCGAGCCCCAAAAACGGAGCGTTTTGGAAACCCTGGAGAGGCCGTTTTCATTCTAAAACGCTGCTGCTCAGTCTCAGTATGAAGGAGGGGAAACGGAGGCGTGGCTGCTGAGATTCACTACTGAGATTCGCTTTTGGGTCATTGCATAACCTTCCCTTATTCGTCAAGCCCCTATCACATGACTATAATGCCAAAGACCAGCCTTCACTGTAAACAACATGAACAGAAATGGGAGCGTTGTTTGCACTATTGTCCGCTTTAGGCGCCATTGTGTAGTTAAACTCTTGCTTTTTTTACTGCAACAGCTGCATATATTTGCAAGAGGCAAGCTACTGTTCGGGCACTCGTTTTCAGCAGCGTAAGCCCTATATAGAATGCAGAGCAAGTCACATGCTTCCTGTTTATACTTGATACTTGTTTATACATGCCCAGAGTGCGCAAATGGTCACGTGATATACGTTTCTGGTGGAGTAGTGTGTAAAGAGATGGGTGAAACGCTAGTGTGGACTAAACAAAACACACTAGTGTAAACGGGGCCTTAATCTCCACCTCGACTCTGCCAGATCACAGAGAGACATGAAGGAAGCAGATCTCACGTTACATTTGTGAGAAATTCTACAGTAAGAACTTTCCCAATGATTATTTGATGCATTTGTTGTGGAGTTAAATCAAACCTTTCAATGAGTCACCTAAAATTTCGTTACAAAGTTCACCCACACACTCAGACACACAGTCTTGTTTTATAATAGTACAATGGTATAATAGAATTTTGATAATTTTCCTTTTTAAAGCTTGAGTCTTCTGTAGATACATACGGTGTAATAAATCCAACGAAAAATTAAAAGTTACTATTTTCTAGTCCAATATTTTTAAGAACTATACTCTTTCTAGCGCTTTCAAAAAACTCTGCTGCTGTACCATGGAGTGATATTTTGCTGCACATGAGAACGGGCTATTTTCAGAGGGAGCAGTGACATGAGCGACACTAATGATCTAATCTAATTTAATTCATTATGCTAAGCTAAGCTGACAGTGATTCCGTCAGAACAAGAAATTGTCTGAATGGATTCACAAATGGTTCAAGTCAATGGTTTAACTTCAGGATACTTAGTCTTTTTCAACACCTGTGAAAGAAATGCCAATGTCTTTCCTTTAAAATAAGAATGAGGATTATTTTCAAGTTCCAGAATTATATTCATTTAAATTTTGTCATTACCTTTACAGGCCTACACTAAAAATGGGCTTTAACATTTAATTTAAAGACAAAAGGGTACAAGGCAAGCAAATATTCTAGTAAATAAGACTTTTGAATTCAAAAGCAACTCTAACCTGTACATATTATAGAGAACACATTTTAAAGTTCATTCACAAAATGTATGTTCAAGTGTCCATTCAAACAAATTAACAATATATGCCATAGTCTTTTTTTTAACTTAACTGCTAATATATACTTAAAATAGGACTGAAATGTTCCAATACAGGTATAATATCAACAGTTTTAGCGTGCACATTAGACTTACACAGCTAATAGCTTAAAGGGCACCTACTATATGGTGAAAATGATACTTTTCAAGCTGTTTGGACAGACATGTGTGTAGGTATAGTGTATAGACCGTCATATTGGGGTGATATAAACACACCCAGTCCGGACCGCAACTTGACGTAGGAGTGCTGTTTCCCCGCCCACCGAATAGATTGACCGAATAGATTGACAGCTGCATATTAACATGTCTCCATAGTAACGCGTATAATCATATCAACAAGACAGGACCTGCACAAAGCAACCAGGAATAATAGATCTGTTCAATTCGCTAGGATCATCAATCATCATCAAATGTGATCAAGAGTGAGTTTGACAAGTTTAAAATCTTTTAAAACAGGTCATGTTTGTAAAGAATTACAGCAATTTACTTCAGCTTTACTTCATCACCACTGCCGTGTGTCAGTACAATTATAAAAGAAGATGCTTCAATCCTGGTTTGTGGACGTTAAATCAGGTTTATTTTGTACATTAAGATAACAGATATCCATACAGCAGTGGATATTAACGTGTATCCTGTCACATTTGCGTACAAAAACAGTGCAAAGCTAAAGGTGCGTGCTGTCTATGCTGTCTTTGTCCCCGCTGTCTGTGTGTGTGCGTGAACTTTGTAGCGACATTTCGTGTGACTCATCGTTGCAACTCCACAACAAATGTATCAGATACTTATTGGTAAAGTTCCTACTGTAGCATTTCTCACTAATGTTACGTGAGATCTGCTTCTTTCATGTCTGTCTGTAGTCTGGGTCGCAGCCAAGGGCGGAGATTGAGGCATGCTGACAAGCACGTGGGAACGGTGGGCGAGGAGGACTAGCCTTAAAGGCACAGTTCACAAAAAATGATAAAAGCTGCTCAGAGCTATAAAACAGAAGCCTTTGAAAGATATGATAAATAATCTGATTGGTGTAACTTTTTTTAAGTTTCAGCTGAAAATTTACAGACACATTCTGGAGACACAAAAGACTTATTTTAAATCTTGAAAAAGGGGTAAATAATTTGCCCTTTAAATCTAAGATACCCTTCATTCTAACCTTTCCAGGAGCGCAGACAGAGCCCATTTTGACATAGGCTGGATCTGGAACATCTGGGCCCATGTTGAAATCAGCATTCATGCAGGTGATTGTGCCTCCCTCTATTTTTTGTACGCTGACTGTTGCTCCTAGGGGAGGGTTATTGCTGTCAAAGAGGCACTGAAGTTTTCCACACATAGCATTTCTGTAAAGAAAGGAAGCATGAAACTTTTCCCACACTTTACATTTTAAACATGTACATACCTATGTCATCACATTTTATCAGATGCTATTTGTTATAGTATTTTATAGTGTATTCTAAGAAAACATTTAGATGGTATGTTTGCACCGAGCCCAACATTGAATTGCTGTCATTTACTATTTAAATGTCATTTACTCAGATCTTAAATGTGTCATCAATCAATCAATCAATTCGTTTTTAAAGGGTCACGAAACACCAAAACCCATTTTTTGAGCTGTTGACAGTCATATATGTTTCCCACGCTGCTATAAACACTATTAGGACATATATATTTCACTAAAGAGGGAAAATTGGTTGTTTTTGCATTATTTCGAGCAAATTAATTCTTCCGGATTGAAACAAATTTTTGAAGCTGTGTCACGCCGATCCATGCGTGTATTCCATCGTAGAGAGTGGATGTCTGTACCTACGAGTGCATCGTGATGTGTGACTTCTGAGACTTGGTTCAAACCAATCAGCGTGCTCTATTGTGTATGCGGTGCAATTTCATTAATATGCATGATAGCTTCAAAGATTGTTTACCTGCTACAGTGTTCAGACAGCAGAGACGTCACGTCGTGTTGCCAAAACAAGTGTAGGAACAAGAATTGTTTGCAGACACAGGTCGCCAGTGTTTTGTTTATAAACGTGCTCAAACGAAAGTTTTGCTTTCATTTCCCCGCTATGAGAGCGCAAGTGGACTCACAGTGGATTACAGTGAACAAGACACGCGACAGTAATGCGTTTGTAAGGAACATTTTTACCCGAGTGCTTTCCGCACCTGGAAATGGTGAAATCCCGATTTGCTGCTTGTCTCCTTTTAAAAAAAAAGCCGGGGTCAAGTTGGTGTTGATTTTCCTGTCTCTACAGATGTGGTAAGTGAGAGAATGCTGAAAGAATGAGAGAATGCTGGAATCTCCGAGTGTAAACATATAAACACCCTAATCAAACGGTTACCATCGTGTAGATTTTTCGCCGCATTTTGTGACAGGATAGTCTAAACACACACGGCTTTCTGACGCTGTTTACAGAGGGTGTCTAATTTACAGAGAAATGCTGAGTTTTTTTTTCCTAACATACGCCGTGCGGTCTACACACTCCATTAAATCTGCACTCCTCCAGCAGTTACTCACATTTAATATCTCAATGGTCACGAGGGACACGCAGGAAATCTTCCTGGGTAAAAGTGTCAAACTGCAGTTAAAGTCGACAAATTAATAATTTGGCAAATAATTCGATTACTGATGTCCATGTAAACAGTCACTGTCTTTCTCCAACTGCGTCTGTGTTTGTTTTGCCTGTTTGAAAATGAGCGCGTGCCCAAATGGAAACTCCTATTTTTATATGCAAGACCACCCCTCTTTCCCTCCCCTGACACTCCCACCTAAACAGAGCTGGACACACCCACTTTCCTGCGCTTTTCCAAACTGTAGATGTGAAAACTAACTGCTGAGGGGGGGGGGGGGGGGGGGGGGGGAAGTGGTGTGGGGGGGGGGGGGGGGGGGGGGGGGGGGGGGGGTATGTATTATATGTATGTATTTCTCTGGAACAGCTTCGCTAAAGAAACAGTTAAGCAGATTGAAACTATTTAGTGAAGCGGTGTAAGTTCCTGACTAGCATCAAAGAGCACAGAATTACCAAGACACTTTGCTGCTATTTAGGAAACAGCCACTAGATGTTGCTAGTGTCATTTTGAAATGAAAATTCCAATAGAACAACAGCATGGATAACTAACGTTAGACAGAATGAATTAAAATATTGAGATAAATATTCATTCATTTTCTTTTCGGCTTAGTCCCTTTATTAATATGGGGTCGCCACAGCGGAATAAACCGCCAACTTATCCAGCATTTGTTTTACGCAGCGGATGCCCTTCCAGCTGCAACCCATCTCTGGGAAACATCCATACACACTCACTCACAAACACACACTATGGACAATTTAGCTTACACAATTCACCTATACTGCATGTGTTTGGACTTGTGGGGGAAACCGGAGCACCCGGAGGAAACCCACGCAACCACGGGGAGAACATGCAAACTCCACACAGAAATGCCAACTGACCCAGCGGAGGCTCGAACCAGCGACCTTCTTGCTGTGAGGCGACCATGCTACCCACTAGGCCACCGTGGCGCCTTGAGATAAATATGACTTTAATAATTATATATTCATACACTCCCATTGAAAAGCAACATTTTAAACAATATCTCAATAAAAAGAAAAAAAAATCCAAAATGTTGACAAGACTAAGTTTAAAATAATATCTGTTTAACTTATGACATGAAAGTAACAAAAGTTAACAAATTATGAAAGTACAATTATTAAGCACATTTTAAATGTGCTTATAAGTCAAGAATAGAGCATTTGTAGCTGCATTAATAAACTGCTTACTAACAAGTATTAATGCAGAGTTAATGATTAACAAATAACGAATTCACTATTTGCTAATGCTTAATAGATTAATCATAGCGTGTAGTTATTATAAAGTGTTAACGAATTTTCTGCTATACGGTTCCTACGGTATATGTAAAATCTTTTATTTTTATTAAATTTTTAATTAATTAATTTATTTATTTATTTTAGGACAACAGTATAGCCAGCTAAAAAAATATCCAAAAATGCCGTTTTAAATAGTAAAAGAAATCTGTTCTTGAAACTGATGAAGACAGCAGAAGTCAATGATTCATTGAATTATTCAGCCTGACATGTTTACTGCTCCAAAACATTTTAAATGTTTGTCAAAATAAAATACGTATATTGTGTTCAAAGCTGAAAAAAGTTGTTGTTTTTTACCCAGACATTTAAAAAGAATAGATTTTAGAGCAGTCATCACAATACCGCCATACGGTGAAACCATGATATTTTTATCCAGGGTTATCATACCGTCAGAATCTTATACCGGCCCATGCCTAGTGCACATACACAGTCCACTAGGCTACATGAAAGAGTTTTACTCTGACCCTGTCAGTCAAATGCAGATTCGCTGAGTCTCAAAACGCTTCTGAATCACGATGCTTTGAATCGCTTTAGTCACGTGACCAGGTGTTTTGAAACACTTTAGTCATGTGACCTGGGTGATTCGGATCATGCTTCGGTGCAGAGTTTCGAAACATTTGCAATTCAGGATCTCGACACTGTGTTGAAACGTCAGTTTCACCTCAGCCATCCCTAGAAAACCACTAGACAAAAATTTCAAGCATCCATAGAACCCTGATCAGTTCACTTAGCACTTTAGTTAAACTAAAAACACAAAGCAAAATGAAAAATTCTGATGGAACAGAAAAACCCACATATTTGACATGTTGCAAACTACAGAGCCCTTAAATTGGCATGGTGATTTTGCCCAAGAAAATGTGTATATTTGTTTACAAAACCTTTGTAAATCCATTAAAAACTTTAAAAAAAATAAATAAATAAAAAAAAAAATGAATGTTTTTGCAAGGTGATTCACAGACTTTTTTGAAAGATTTCTTGGACTCTACATCATAAGGTACTTACTGTACTGAACAAGGTTTCGGGAATGACCCAGAATATCCACAGTTCCCAAATGCATTGCCATAAGTATTAACATTGGTAAAGCACTTATCATCTGCTTTGGTTGCTCCTAAATAGAAAAAAAAAAAAAAAAAAAACAGGAATTCAACAATACAAAATTAGCTTCTTACAATCTTAAGAGAAGAACATCATATGATGTTTGTCTGCATACTGACAGATGGAAAGTGTACTAAAAGTACAATTTGAAGTACCTGAGCCAAAAAGCTGTTTGCACTGATAATCAAAGGTCTGGCAACGGCCCTCAAAGCAGTAGGCAGCGTTACTGTTACATGGGAGACCGTCCATCATGTAGAAATCTGATGGACAGAATGGAGACTCTCCACCGCAGTACTCTGGCAGGTCACAGGGATTGACGGACAGTCTGCAAGGTGTGCCGGCAACATTGATCTGCTCACAGTAAACCAAATGTTACAGTCTTTGTACCATTTCTTTTTTTTACTTATCATATTTAAGTGCCACAAAATGCAGTTTATTGTCAATATTCATTTGCATTTAAGCTCATAATATGGTTCTGCTTCTCAGATAAATGTTGATACAGATGTCAAGAAATTTGGGTAACACTTAACTTTTTCTACATGCTTATGACAACTGTCGTTAGCTAAGTTATGTCATTTTAAATACAAAGATGACATTGTTTAAGATGTCAACATGACTATGATTATGATGAACATGACAATGAGTTCTCAGTACTCAAATGGCCTCCACAATCACCAGATCTCAATCCAACAGAGCACCTTTGGGATGTGGTGAAAAGGGAGATGCGCACCATGTATGTGCAGACAAATCTACAGCAACTGCATGATGCTATCATGTCAATATGGACCAAAATCTCTTTGTTGAATCTATGGCAAGAAGGATTAAAGCAGTTCTGAAGGCAAAAGGGGGTCCAACCCAGTACTAGTAGGGTGTTAAAGTGACCAGTAATGGTATAATATATTAGGCCTTTATAACATTCTAATTTAAGTAGTCAGTTTAACATGCATATTTGTGATGAGGAGTCTGACCTGACAGTTTTGACAGCAGCTTCCTGCGGCACAGGCGGAGCCCTTGGTGAAGGTGCATGTGGCAGCATTACAGCATGTAGTATTGCATTCCTGCAACACATCAGCAACACTTCATTTAGGAATCCAGCAATGAAAAGCTCGGTACTTTGTCACACAATGAGCAAATTTGACTTTTAAGACTTCACTGGTGTTTTTAGGCTACAAACAGTTGAATAAATGTAGCCAAGTCACTTAAAAAAAACAAAAACAAACAAACAAACAAACAAACAAAAAAAACACACAAATCAAAATCCATTTAACTGCTATAGGCAAACTGTAATATGGAAGCATACAAGTAGCATATTTCATTTCGAAATGTAACATGCAAAATGGCAATGCAATATGTTAAACGGCAATGTATTTCTGTATTTCAATTTGCATTTTATATATTTCGAAATGAAATATGCTACTCATATGCTTCCATACTGTAGAGTCAATGCTCTAAATGGTGACTATTTTGGTTAAATATGTTCCTGTGGCAACTGAAAATATTTTTGCTAATATTGGAGTGTTAAAAAATTATTGTGATGTGACCTGTTTTCGATTTTCGACAAATTGCTTGTGTTTTTTGCGTAAACATTATGTGCCTGACAGGGCCTGAATGTTAACGTGTGATCGGGGTAGTGCCAATAGTTTAATCATTCCAGCAAACTCAATAAAGCTGGAAATTCCTGCAAACATTTATTTATTACAGTAAGGATTTAAATGAGAGAATGAATCCACACATCTAATCTGTAATCAAAGAGACTTCACAAACACTGAGTGATTCAGCACAATACATCTCTGTTTCAAAATGTGCGAATGACTTAAGTAAACTCTTGAGTAAGCATTAAGTAAATTTGTGAATGTATTGCTTTAGCATGGGTGTCACACATTCATTCTCAAACAGTATGTTTACACCCGGTCACTTCAACCATTTTCTCTGATCGGTTAGCTATCTGATTTGTGAAAACATCTTCAAGTATCTACACTACCTAAAACCTACATTTAAAATCTACATTTGGCTTTAAAAATGTTTCTCCACTAAATGAAAATGATTCTGATCTTTAAATCCTGTTCTATATGCAAATTTAACTAGGTTATGCAAACTTAAGCGCAAGATACACAGCATTTTCTTTATTATAATAACTGTTTATAGAAATGTAAGAAGTAGAGTTTCTTAATTCTTCCTATTTCCTCACAATCTATAAAGAAAAGCCTATTGTAGCTCACCTGTCATTTTTTATTTATATGTCATATTTATCTCATGATTTCATAAGCTTTTATTTGGCATCATTGGTGTGACATCCTTTATTGTAAAGGAATTGTAAATAAACTAGTATATTAATGGATTATTCTACTCGGGGTTAGTATAGTGAGTATATATCATGATGGAGTCAACATGTGGTTAAATACCTTGCAGCAGACATTTTGTAAAATATGTTTTTCATATAATTGCCACAAGTATTACGGTCACTGGTGTTACTTTTCTTGTAAAATCACTCTGTTTCTCACTGGTGATTCATTTGTGTCACTGGTGTTACTCGTTTTTTTCCCACGTCACATTAAAAAATGTGTTGAGATAGGTAATAATTTAAAAGGTGATAATTTTACATTTATTGAATTGTGCTCTATCCAAGATTCATGATTTAAACGATTGCATCATTATTTGCTTTTGGATGTGTACAGATGGTTGCTGTAATGAACTAACATTGTGAAATAACACTTTTAACAAACCTGATTAAAACAAATAACACATAATCTCCTTTTTTGTTCGTTATATCTTATAATTTTTCCTGTAACTCTGACTACATAAGCTGAAAACAAAACAAAACAAAAAATCTTTAATAGTGTCAAAAAGTAGGTAACACCAGTGACAAAAAGAGATACATGTGTGATTTTTTTAATTATATATATATATTTTTAATCATTAAGCTGTCATTAATGTGTTCTCCTAAAGACAAAAGATAATTGATTGATATTGTCTAAGTTCAAATGTAAAAAAAAATAAAATTCCCATACCAAAAGTGGACGTTTCTGTAGAATGACCCATAACTAGAGCGATAAATATATATATGTTTGAATATCAGGGTAAAATCTTTAAATAACAGACGCAATTTTTACCATTCATTAATTTAGGTGTAGGCGATAATATTCATATAGTTATCGTTCTTTGTGTGATTAGACTTTAACTCTTCAGTTGTATTTAAACATGGGCGATACGTATATTGGATTATCTAATGTATTATACTGCTTGGAAAACAAACAAATTGAATGGATTTTAAGTGTTCTACTGAGACTAAAACTCTGATTTCAAACAATGAAACTCCAATACTCATGTTAGTAAAAACACATACCTGTGGTGTGCCACAGTCACACTCCTCTCCACTGTCCAGAATGCCATTCCCACAGCTGGGCACAGATATGATGCTGCCCTGAGCAGGCATGTTCCTCAAACATGCTCCACCACCTCCCTGAATCAACCTCTCAAAGGCATTATCACTGCAGTCACTGAACTTAGTTGATCCACTGCAATCACACCCATACACATCATCATCATCATCATCATCATCTTCAAACAGAATAACGAACAGCCAAAAATATTTATTTAATAATAGAATTTAATCACATTTTCAAATATAAATATATCATCTAATACCGTACATTAAATTAATCCAGGTGTTAGTTCAGTCACAATATATTTATTATGATGACAAAAACATAATCTAGAATCCAATAACCTGCATGAATCAACTGTGCACAATAAGATCAGAGATGTTAATATAAGTATAGCATTCAAATGACCAATAACCATAATTATACATAATACCATAACGTTTTATTTATCATCACTTGAAGTGTATGTTTAATTAGGTCACACTGTCTTTGAATGTACAATTCACACTGTTACCTTAACCATTCATAAAAGACTGTTACACTTAAAATAATGGTCCATTAGATAATGTATTTACTAACATTAACAATCAATTGGCAAATTTATTTATTATGGTATTTATCCATTGGTGTTAATCAGGGCCGGATTAAGAACTCAGAGGCCCCTGGGCACATTGTCTTAAAGGGCCCCCTACCCGGCCGCACCCCTATAGTTGAATTGAAAAATAAGAATAATAGAATATTTTTTTTAAGAAAATGTATCTATAGCGTCTTGCCCACATTTTAAAATAAATAATATATAGTGCATATATTTATAGTTTAAAAAGATTTAACTTATTTTTTAAGCATTTAAAGCATACTTTGAAAAAATATCTTAATAAAACTAGTGAAAATCTATGTTTTTTAGTATACGTGTTCAAGTTCACTGAAGCGGTACTAAATATATATAATTAAAAATATATAATATATATTTAAAAA